>JAMZAV010014035.1:0-28812 GCA_024449915.1 Sweltsa coloradensis
AACCCTGGGAACACAATGACTATCATAATATAGGGCCTTCTATCTATACCAAAGGATATACAAAAGGCCTTTATCGGTCCCTAAATTGGTTTATTGTTGTAGCCAATTGAACAGACCTATTGTTGATTGCAAGTATGCCAGTGGTACATGATACATAATCAATATGCTGCCTTAGAGAACAACACAAAACCAAGGCCATTTTGCAAGTCACTGTGACAGTAAATCTAGGATTATTGAACCAGAAAGGGTTTTGAAAGCAAAACTTTTGATTTGCAATTGGCCATGGTTGGGGAAACTATCCCATCACCTGGGAATTATGTGATTGATTTAAAACTAGTTTTGGGACATAAATAGCAATCTTGTAGAGTACTGTAACTAAACGTTTTACTTGTGACATCAAACTTTTAGAAATATAAGTCCTAGGCTTATACCAAAGCTTCTGTAGGAACTTCCAACAGTACCTTGTATAAACCGAGTTTGAATTAACGAGGGTTTACTGTACAGTGTATACCTTCGTGAGGATTTGACATCAGCACGGCAAGAATCGTATATAGCCCAGGATGGAAGACTTTTACCCGGAAAAAATTCCCGAACAGCTGAAAATTTTGCACACAGGCTCAGATTAGCCTAGTAAGGCAATAGTTGAAAAATCCCTAAGCTCCGCCGCTTTGCGTCTTGAGATATAGTGGCAAAAGGGCGTAAGTGCCAAAAATATTTTTTTTTTTCAATTTCAACCATTTTTTTACACAAATATGTACAAATTATTAAATATTTCTACGTCAGTAAAGTTAAAATCAGCCCATAAGCTTCGACCCGTGCGTGGCAAAAGGGCGTAAGTGCCAAAAGTATGATATTTTCAATATCAATACATTTTGACATACGTATTTTGCAACTGCAAATAACAACAACAACAAAACCCAACAAGCTGAAAATTTGCACACTTGCTCAAATACCCCTTCTAAGAAATAATTGAAAAGTCCCCTAAGCTCCGCCGCGGGGCGTCTTGAGATATAAATGGCAAAAGGGCGTAAGTGCTAAAAATGTTTTCTTTTCAATTTCAACCATTTTTTTCCCCTAATATGTAAAAATTATTAAATTTTTTCTACGTCAGTAAAGTTAAAATCAGTCATAAGCTTCGACCCGTACGTGGCAAAAGGGCGTAAGTGCCAAAAGTATGATATTTTCAATTTCATACATTTTGACATATGTAAAAATTTAAATTATGTATTCATACGACGGAAACGTGAAATTGTTCCCTTTTCTCTCGACCAGTGTGTCTTGACACATGGTTGGCATAAGGGCGTAAGTGACAAAGATATGTTTTTTTTTCAGTTTCAACAAACACTTATTGACATTCGTATACATGCAAATTATTTAGTATATGTACGAGACAAAAGTAAACATCTTCCCCCCGAACTTCGTTGCTGGCGTCTTGTTAAATGGTGGCAAAAGGGCGTAACTGACATCATAATTCTATATTATAAGTTATATAAAATGGGTTTTTTGACTTCAACTACGTTTATTGTAACATATGAATCCAACAATGGACACTCAATTGAAAATCCATGCATGCTGACTTGACTTGCTATGGCCAGCTTGTTTGTAAAGAATCATTACAAAATTTTTGTAAGTACCCAGACTGGACATAACCAACCTACCAAACCTATAAAATAATTTCTCCAGCATTCTCAAGGGGCTTGCATAGACAGGATTTTGAAAGGGATTCGAGCACGAGCTGTGGACAACCTATCTTGGGTTTTGACTATAGTATCACATCACGATAGATAGAGAGCATGACAAAGATAGAATAAACATATTTCAATACAGATTTGATTTTTTTAAATGTCCGATTGGGAAGTGAACGCTTACATAGCGGACTGAAATTGCATGTGTGCCCGACTGAATTGAACGCTACAACTTTTGATACATCCCCTATGTTTGCCATCAAGCTTAGAGGGGTGGAAGGGTAGATCTATTAAATGTGCTGGTGGAATGGCAGCATATCAAATCTAAAGCTCACAGTACGCAGTTGCAAATGAAAGCGCTACTGCTTCAATGAAGTAAAGGGAATTTGTACCACAGCAAAATCTATTGTGATAAACTTTAAAGAAAAAATAAGCCAACTTATATCTTAAAAACTTCTGCATATATTTCATTACTAATTTCTTTTGGTAACTGCAGCTTAGTAATTCCTACCAGCTTGGGAAAAAGAAGGTCTCCTGTGTCCGTCAAACACAACTGAACACACTGAGCCGCATTTATTCACAATCACAACATGAAACATGTATTTAGTAAAGACTTCCTAGTATGGAAACAGGACGAGGTGGTGGCATCACTACACTACATGCAAAGTTTTTACCACTTTACAGGAAAATATATGTTTTGGCCATGGTAGTTAAATGTATATGGAGATTGAGCCCGCAACTCTGTGACAATAAAAAATATGTTGATTCGTCGAACAGTGAAAGTCGTCTTTGTGCCCAAAAGCGTCCTTTTAGATCACCATTATCCAAATAATGCTATTAAATAGTGTTGATGTTTTCGATAAACTTCAATGTGAGTGATGCGCAGTTTTTGCTTTTTGTCAATGAAGAAATAAGGGACATGTACTCTATCTTTACGCTTCACTATCGGTTTCATAGTATTACTTTTTAAGTACGACCAGGGTAACTGGACACCAATTAATGTCAGTTTAGTGCCATGTTTGAGATTTATCTTGAGGATGATGACCTTCAAGTCCCCAATATGTTGCCGGCTGATAATCTGGCAAACGTACAAACAAATATTTTAAATCTATGACTGAATTATTTAGTTTTTGTTACACGCCATTTTGCCACTATATTACATCAAGAGTCACAGCTCATGATCTGCAGTGATGTGACCTACAGACAGCCAAGCCCCAAACTAGGTTGTCCACAGCTCCTGCTCGAATCCCTTTCAAATCCGTTTTATTATTTTTAACATGAGATGATTTTTCACGCTTTGAATATGTTTAAAACTTTCCAGGTCAAAACACACCAGAATCTTCGCCTAACTATGTCTATGCATGCCGTTTTTAGAATGTTTGGGGTCAATATTTTATAAATTTGGTTATGTCTAATCTGCTACTTAGAACGATTTTGTAATGGGGTTTTTTTACATACAAGCTGGCCACAGCAAAGTCAGTCAGCATGCATGGATTCTACATTGAGTGTCCATTGTAAAGGTATTCATATGTTAAAATAAACGTAAATTGAATGTCAAAAGCCCTTTTTATATAAATACTGAATTATGATGTCAGTTACGCCCTTTTGCCACCAAATTATCAAGACCCAGCAACGAAGCTCGGGAAGATTTTTTACTTTTATCTCGTACGAATATCTTAAATAATTTTCATATGTATGAATGTCAATAAGTTTGTTGAAACTGAAAATAACATATCTTTGTCACTTACGCCCTTATGCCACCATGGTAAAGCCCACACTGTCGAAGAAAAGTGATCATTTCACGTTTCCGTAGGATGAATACATAATAATTTGCGTTGCACATACGTATGTTAAAAATGTATTGAAATTATTGAAAATATCATATTTTTGGCACTTACGCCCTTTTGCCACGCATGGGTCGAAGCTTATGACTGATTTCAACTTTACTTTCGTAGAAATATTTAATAATTCGTAGATATTAATGCCAAAAATGGTTGAAATTGAAAATGACAAATTTTTGGCACTTACGCCCTTTTGTCACTATATCTCAAGACGCACGCGGCGGAGCTTAGGGGACTTTTCAACTATTGTTTAAAATGATCAACTGAACATGTGTGCAAATTTTCAGCTTGTTCGGAATTTTGTCCGGGTACACCATACAAAATTTTCTTCCACTCCTGGGCTAATAGTAGCCTCTTTCGATTTGCATGCCTATTTTTATTTGTGACTAAAAATTTGATAAAAGTTTTCTAATACTGACTTTAATCGATGGCATCGTCAACGACTTACATGTAAATTACTAGGAAAACGTTTAAGTCCCGCCGCGTTGATGGATGAGTTTTTTTAAAGTTTTTAGTTTTGTGTGAGATATCTTTACTTTTGTAAGTGCTTTGTTTTGTTGCCTATACGCATTGTAGGTGATTGTTGCCCAAGTTTTCTATTGTTTCTTTTTAATTGGTATTATTTACTGAAAAAAACTTATATTAAAAGCTTTATTTCTATGGATTCGGGCTATTTTTTTCAACTTTTTCTTTCAAAAGGTACTACATCACCATAACCTTAATGTCCATGTATAATTATGAACGTTGTAGCTTCACCCGTTCGGTCAGAATTGGCCCAAATGGCACGAAAATATCGCACAAAAAATCAAAAAACTTATATTAAAAGCTTTATTTCTATAATTTCTGGCTAACTTTTTCAACTTTTTCTTTCAAAATGTACTACATCACCATAACCTTAATGTCCATGTGTAATATGAACGTTGTAGCCCTACCCGTTTGGTCAGAATTGGCCCAAATGGTACGAAAATATCGCACAAAAAATCGAAAAAAATCGTAAAAGTACGATATTCATGAGAAATATTTCTTCGATTGTACCCAAAAACGTAGCAAGTCTAAGTTCAGAGATTTCGAAGGTCCTGGAAAAATTTTCATGAAGATCGCATATGCCGTTTGCCCGGTAGAGAGCGAACAAACAGACAAAAATACAAACAAAAAAAAAACAAAAAAACAAACAAAAAAAAAACACCCAAGCTAAATTTTTTGGGGGGTCAGTGAAATTGAAGTCTTCGCTTCACTCGCTTCGCTCGCTACGCTCATCCAATAAAGTAATCAATATTTTGACAACAAGGTAATCCCAATTCAAAAGTCATGAAAGATCCACAGAGACTGACCACCTAGTCCAAATATGGACCTGTGTGTACTAAACAGATGAAAATTAATTTAAACTCAAATGCAATTTTAATCAATCAAAAGTAGGCTACATATTTTTTAATGAATAATGTACCTACCTATGTATGTACCTGAATACAAATAAATCTGAATCTGAGTTCTACTGAGGTAGTATAAGTATTAAAGTATACTATTGCATTTCTAGCGCGAACGGCAAATGCGTCATAGTTTGGGTCACCACATTGTTGTAATTTAATTAACAACCACCCTCCCAGATAAAGATGATAAATTAACTTGTCATGCACTCAGCAGTTTGTGTTAAAAGTTAATTAAAGTTAATTAATTAATTGCCCATATTGTTGCGTTTTAAGAAATAAGAAAAAAAACCATACATTAAAAAATCTTAACGATGCACAATATTTGGATATTTGAGCATACAAAATGTTTATTATGCACACTTAATGAGATTTGTATAAAAAAGTCTTGTACAACTTAGGTTAGATAATCAGCAAAAATCTAGTTGTTTGTAAAAGGTACCCATACTAGTTATATTTTATTGGGTGTTGAATACCGTATTTGCTTGAAATTTCAACTGACCCCCCGAATGCAAGCCGACCCCCGATTTTAAAACTTTTGTCTGACAAAAAAGTGTAGCGTTTAAATACTCATAAGTTTGCTATCGATTCCAAGCCGGGGTGCCATTTTGAACTTAGGGTTGCCAACCGTCCGGGAAATTTTCTCCGGACAGTCCTGATTTTTGATGCCTTTGTCCGGGAAAGAGGAATTGCTTCATTCCGGACGGCACTTTGTCCGGAATTTTTTGAAAAAGTCATATTTGTACTACATTTTTTGAATTTTAGAGTTTTTGCAGTAAATTAGTGTTTTTTTCCCCTCTAAAGTTGGTACATCGTTGGTTTGGAAATTTGGAAAAAAAAGTTAGTTTTTTTCATTGTACAGCCTTTCCGTAGCCCCCTTTACTCCTGCTATCGTGCTCGAAAAAAACCCTGCCCTGTCCCACTACCCCCCCCCAACCCCTTTTTGTTTGTATGGGGCATTTTGGCGAGGCGGGGCCTAAAACCATGAATTTCAATTTAGTTTAGCCCGTTTTTTTTTAGCGACCAGGGGGGCCAGACTGTCGGCCCCTAAACCGTACATGAGTTTTTTTTCCTGTTCTTTCTGTCGATTGTTGCATCGTAAAAGGGAAACTGGTGGGGAAATTCGCCTCCCAAAAAAAAATTTAAAAACTTGGATATATCCGCCCATTGAATCTTTAAATTACGTTTTCCGGCTGTTTTAAAGGGTTTAAAAAGGGCCCAAAAAAAATTTCGCCCTCCGGGGGGCTGGGGTTTTTCCCCCCAGGGGCCCTTGTGTCCCCCAAAAATTCGAGTTTTTTGTCCCAAATTTTCTAATTGACCCAAGTTGGTAACCCTATTTGAACTACAAAAATGTGTCGAAAAAGGTGGGGTTTCCCAATCGGATAAATCGTATGTTACTGGTTTTTTTGGGCAAAACTGCCCAAAACTATGACTTGTGATTTTGACGTTAAGTACTTTAAAAATTGAAAATTTTATAAAAATTTAACAGAAATTTAAAATAAGGTATGCCTACTTTTTAATAAAGAAACGTATTTAGAAATTTTTTAAAATTTTCCCCAAATATACCCTTTATATCTCCCAATTTGTTTTTTGGGTTTTGATGGTAGGGTAATTGGGGGGAAATATTTTCCCAAAATGGGAAAAACCCGCCCTAAACATTAGTGAGATTGATGGACCTCAACTTAAATCTTTTTAAAAAATCCCTTTTTTACAGTGTAGACCTACACACACATGACTGTTTAGGGAAAAAGGGTTTTCGGGGCAAAAAGTATTGCGCACATCACTCAAAAAGTTCATGGATGGATCACAAAAAAAGTAACAAACCTTTTATTTTCACTCATTCATTTTGCTCAAAAATAGTCCAAAAACGAGAAATAAAAAGCTTGTTGACATTGAGTCGCCTTTCTACCCATTTGGGTAGTTTTTTTAAAACGCTTAAAAAACTAAGTTAACGCAGGTGAAATGTTAATTTAAAATTATTAACCCAAAACCAAACAATATGTGAAAAAATAAAGAAATTAAACTTAAAATTGGGAAACAATTTAAAAGGGCGGGGATGGTGAACCTTTAAACCGCGTGCCCAAAATGGCTGCAGAAAATTTAAAATGGGCACCACCCCAAAATTGGAAGGGGAAATTAATAAAACTTTAAATGATCTAAATTATTTCCCAAAACAATCCCAATCTTAGTATTTTTTTTTGCATTTAAATTGCTCTAAACGGGGGAACCCCGGGGAAAAATTTTCTCGAACTTTTTGTTTGAATTTTTTTAAGACAAAATAAAACCCCGATTTTAGATTCAAAAAAAATTACTCAGAACTTACTAAACATGAAAGGGTTTTTTCCAAATTAAGTTTTTACCCGATGTCTGAAAACATTTAAATGAACTTGAAAAAAAACTTGGGGGTTTTAAAGGGATGACTTTTGACCTCACAATTAAACATTCCCCACGCTTTTCGAAAAAGGGTTTAAACATCTAAAAAACGTGATATTGAATCTCCCAAGCTGAAAATTTTTTTTCCAAAATTTTAAAAAACATTTGAAACAAAAATATGTTTTAAAAATTTTTTCAAAGGATCATTGATTGTCATTTTCTGTACAATATTAACATTTCCCCAAACAAAATATAAAGGGCAAATTCACTACCTTCCGAGGAATGGAGAAAGGGTTTTTAAATTCATCAAGAACCCTGATACGTTGTTTTCCCAGATCAAAATTTTTCTTTTTTTTGTGGGTTTGGGAAAATTAAAGAATTTTAAATTTAAAGAAAATGGCAGTTTTTTTAAAGTCGTACCTTTTGGAAAAACCGTTTACTGAACTAAAAAACAGTTTTAAAGGATATTAAACATAGCCGACTTAAAGAAACTGGGAGAAGTGCAAAGTGTTTGAAAATGTTTTTTTTTAAAAGCGGGGAATCTTTTCCCAGACGCATTTAGATCTGAGGACTGGCAATGGCTTTTTTGGGGAATGTTTCCCTCGCGTATCATGTGAGCAACTGTTTTCAGTAATGAAAATTTTATCAGAAGTGATTTGCGAAATTTGGGGGGGCCCAAATGAAAGTGGTAAGTTTTAGAGTGGCCCTAAACCCCCAAAACTAATAAATAATTTCCAAAAGGGTTGAAAAATGGCCAAAAAAAAAACAGAAGTCACCTTAGTTTTGGTTTCCTTGGGGAAAAACCCGGGTTCAAGGTAACCCTTTACACTCTTTTTTTGGCCAAAAGCCCTAAAAAGGGGTTCACCAATACTGGGCCCTTTAAAAGTTGGGGTACAGTACATTCCTATAAATAAATGTTTTTGGGAAATGAAGACTTTTGTGTGACTGTAGAGTGTAATTTTGGGTTTTATTGTCATGAAATTTTTTGATCCATCCAATTAAACGGGAAAAAAAGGGTGGGGGGTGGCCCGAGAAAACATGGAACAAAAACAGCCAAACGAGTAACCCAACAACCAGGCCCCTGGCTGGGGAGTTTTTCTACAGGTTCCCCTGGGGGGCCCACAAGCTGTGGGTGAGGGCTCAAAAAAAAATTTTTAATAGCACATGCCCGGCTAGGCATGTGGAGATAATTTTACCCCGGACATAATTAATAAAAACCTGCCCCCGGGGAAAGTTCCCTTTTAAACCCCTTTTTTTCTGCCCAACACGTATGAATTTAAACACTGGGGTTTTTTTATGCCCTGTTAACCAGCAGGGCCTATAAAACTTTCTTTTAAAAAGATTTTTTCTAATTAGTTTTTCCCCCCCTTTTTACGTACATAAAAAAAAAAAACATTTTAAAAATGTACTTCCTAAACCCCAGAAATAAAAATTTTTTTTGCCCTCCGCGCTTTTTGCTGTGGGTATGTTTTTTTCAGCCGCGCTCGCGCGTTTTTTATCACTTTTTCGACCCGTCCGCCCCAAAACCCACGAGTTTCGGGGAGAGAGAGGGGGGGGGGGAGAGAGAGGGGAGAGAGAGGGGCAATTTTCCCTGCTCGAACAAGGTGCCCCGTTTTGATTCCAACTCAGTTGACCGGGTAAGAATTTGCAATGTACCCTGTGTGTTGGGCCCATTGTGTTTCACAATAGGGAAGGGCCCCCCGTTAACCCTTTAAAAAGGTTTGCCGGCAAGTGGCCCCGGAATCGAACTGATGGACCCAAACAGCCCCCCTTTCGCAAATTGGAAATCCCGGTGAAGGGTCCAAAAAAAGACAGCTCTTATACCTTTTTCTATTATTATTTTGGGGGAAAAATTTAAAAAGGGAAAAATATTTAGCAAACATAGGGTTCCTTTTAAAGGCATTATCTCCCAAAATTTTAACAAAAACCCCTTACTTTTTTATAACAAGTTATGCATTAAAAATACAAATTTTTTTCAAAAACTTTAAGTCTTCTCGACTTCAATTGATAAAAAAATACTTACGGATTTCAACAAGAATTTTTCTCTAAAATTTCATCCCCCTAAAAAAAAAAGAAATAAGTTTAACCTTTTTCTAGGAAAAAGCCTGAACGAAATTTTACAGCATAGGGGGGCAGTTTTTTCACGGGGTCATCCGCAAAGTCAAAAAAACGCGTATTTTAGATGAAAAAAAACATACCTGCATATTACCCTATGCTATAAATTTTTTGTTCTTTGCCTTTCTATCTAGAAAGTTTATTTATTTCTTGTCTAAACAGTCCGATTAATTTTGAAAGAGGTCTTGTCAAAATCCGATCACTGGGTTTTTGTCAATTGAACTTGTTTTAATTTAATTTTATAAGTAACAAGTACAGTTTGAAATGTTATTTCAATACGCACATCGATATAACACGTTAACGTTTGTCTAAAAATTCAAAATAATCGCTATTAGAAGGAATGATATATTTGCTAAATATTATTCCTCCTTAGTTTTTTTCCAATAATGAATAGGGTAAAAGTTAGAGCGTGATAAGTTGTGCGACGTTCAGCAGGCGTCCACTTGCGAAACGATGGTTGCTTGTCCATCAGTTGGGCTCTAAGCGGAGAATACCCCTCATTCCCCTCGATTTGTGACGTAGGTGCTAGTAGCCTATAACGAAATCTGTAATCACGACGAATGGGACTTATTACTGGACAAGTGGGCTTATCTTTTTTCCCAGGCTTATCTTGTGTCGAGAGCGAAGTGCGGGCAATAGTGAGAGATCCCCAGACGGGCATGTGGGAAAATAATTTACTTGCCTGACCACTTTTTTTACATGCCCCGGGCATCTCGGCATGGTATTTTTTTAGCCCTGGTGAGTGTATCAAGTATTTGCATTAACAATACGCCTATGGTATGCACAAGGACGGAGATACGTAGTTAAGAAATAACTTTCAATGAATGGCTCAAAAGTCAAAATGGCAGCGGTGGTTGGGACACATGATGAGGGTGAAGGTGGACGGTGAACAGGATGCAGGGGATAAGAGGGAAGACGAGGGAGACCCAGACTGAGGTGGGGAGAGGTAAGAAAGACAGAACACAGCTTGGGAAAGAGTTCACAGGAAGAATGGTGGAAACATAGGAAAATATGTCAAGAACTGGTGAGAAGACCTTAAAAGAAGAAGAAGAAGTAAGAGATAAAAGAAAAACAAGAAAGTATGGGGGGAGCGTCCGGCATTGCTAGTGACTTCGATAGACCCGGGGCCCAAGACTTTGGTGGAACCTCCCCCCCCAAGCCGACTTCATTGTTGGATCAAGGGTCTGATATTATTTATTATCAATATCATCATTATTATTTCACAAGTTATACTTTCGCGACCGATATAATTGAAGAGAAATTATAATATTGACGGGATTTTTTCGTCGCGTCAAAGGGGATTCTCGATTCTTTTTATTTCCATGTTGTTTTACTCGGGACAAGGAGATTCAATAAGAGCAGCTGAGATTAAGTATCATGTACCATACTGACATACGCCACACCCACTACCAGGGGACACTAGGGTTCACTACACAGTTCACCCCAAAAGAAAAGCAAGCATCGGCAAACATTGAACTTGCCGCCATTAAGCTAAAGTGGTTCCAATCCCACTTTATTAGAGCTAGCAATTTCAGTCAACTTTTTCCGATATTGATTTTAAATCGGACCGAAATTCCTAACATTTACGTTATTTTATTTTCACTAGGTCTATTTTACTGAATAAATGCAGTAAGGTAAACTGTGGTGTGAGCTAGTCCCATGCTGAGAACATGTAAACATGCTAGGAACATGCTGGTGCTTCTTCATGACCACTAGCTTAACAATATCATTACTTCACTCACTGACAACAGCCGTGTCAGATAACTCAGAGACTGCAAGAAAAAAGGGAAAAGTGAACAGACTTTATAATATTACATTAACAAATTAAATAGTTAAGCAAGTATTCGGCACCGTAGCTAACTAACATGCAGGATACACTCTTGCAAGGGAGGATAGAGGGATTAGGAATAGATCAACTGTTCCAAGAACTGACTTAAAAACATAAATACATACAAGCTGGGGGGCTGAATATGACGATGTCTGAGACGTTGAAGAATCACACGTGAGCTGCGACATACGATGTGGAAGGTTCTTCGAGGAGCCTCCTTGACGTTCGTACAGGTTCTTCTCATCCCTGAAATGTGCAATACAGTCACTGGTAGGGTTGCATCAAGATAAAATAAAAAATAATTGTTAATTGATAAGGTATAAGGACCCTGAGAAATAGCAAATAAAAAGTTCTAATTTCGTTATAAAAAAAATCTTCAATTTCAGTATAAAAACTCAAGGTAAGGCATCATTTCATCATAAAAAAAGCACTGCAATCACTACCCTTCAGCAAATTTAAACGTATTCACATAAACAAATATTTAGGCCATATAAAGTTAACTTAGGAATTATGCTAGGCATGTTCGATAATAATATTTCCAACTGTCATGGTGCCAACTATATACTTAAATTAAAAAAGAAATGTTGATTTCTATGTCCAATAGTCAATAAATTGCATATTTTGGAGTTAAAACTTTCAGAAATTGAGAAAAGTTCCGATTTGACTCTAATTTAGCAGAAAAAAAGTAATTATTACCTTATTTTGCTACTTAAAAATAAAACAGTCATATTTAGGTTCTAGTGTGAAAAATGCCTATCGTCTAGTAGATTGGGGGTTCAGGTTTGGGGAAAGCAAAGAGAACATAAATTTCCCGCCTGAAGGGCTGGGAGCAACAAACTTTTCACCTGCTGATGACAACTGCAGCTAATTTAAAGTTGAGTCATGGGTGTTTTGTCTCCCAAGCACTAGAAATTGGAAGGGAAGCCCCCTTACTGTTTGTGCTGACGGTGTGCCCCAGTATGAATGGTGTGTGAAGTAACCTTGCTGATGACGACAACATGCATGCAGAATTTGCTTCTTGCGTGGCCCTACCAAGGTTTGGGTTTGTGTTGTGAGTTTTGTTTGCATGTAGTTAGCTGATTTTTAGTAGCCACCATTGCCTGATGAGTCCCAGAGGACGAAATGCGTTGTGGATAAAACCCATAAAGGTAACAACTTTAATTAGCTGCAGTTGTCATCAGCAGGTGAAAAATTTTTGTCCCCCCCCAGCCCTTCAGGCTGGGATTTATGTTCTCTTTGCTTTCCCCAAACCCGTCAACCCCTTCTCCAAACTCACAGTCATATTAAGCACCATTTAGTGAAAAAAAGTCATTCCCGAAAATTCAGGGTACAGACGGACCACAGCTTACCTTAAAAAATGTTAGGTAGGTTGCATAGACACAAATAGATGAGGAGGCCTAGACAAGTCGTTTTGACTGACTAGTGGTCTTTATTACTCAGCGTGAGAAGAATAATTAAGCGAGCGTTTCCATTTGACTCTGCCGGAAAAAATAGTCACAAGCTTTGTTTTTTTTTGTTTTTTTTTTGTATGTCTCGCCATAACGTTCGAACGGAGGCTCGGATCGAGTGGAGATTTTGACCATCCGCAAGCTTTGTTCTCGGTTGAATGCCATTAGTTTTGTGGCAAAATCGTTCAAAAAAGTTAAAAAGTTACATTAAAGTTAATCGAAAGTTTTTTTTTCAAACTAAAAGGCGACTAAAGCTGAGGTGGCCAAATCATTTAGAATGTCCGTCCGGTCACGAATATGTTAAATTTTTTTTTGATCCGATAAGTAGTGTAAATGGAAATTACATTTTAACAAAAGTAACGTTGCCATGGCAACGAAAAGACGCGCGAAGTTTCTAATGCACTGCCACCTAGAAGTAATAAAATACTGTAAGGGGTTTCGCCTTGCCCCCTCGCCCCAAAAAAAATTTTTTGAAATTAAATTTTTCCATAATATTTTAAATTTAAATTTAAAGCCTTTTCCAAAAATAATCATATCTTAATGATAATTTATTTTCATTAAAATTTTTTTTAAATTTGTGAATAATGAGTCTAGGACCCCAGGGATTTTTCCCAAAACGGGGGCAAATTTTTCCCCACTGTTTTAAATTTCATGTGACCTTGGTCGAGAATAGGCTAGTTGGCGATGTTTCTGGTGAAGCCTCGTCAACTCAGTTCTGAGAATCGAGAGAGAGTGAAGTCGATTCCTAGCGGGAGTTACGAATGCACCAATAGGAGGGGTGTATTCTACGACGGTTTGGCAAATGTAGCTTGTAGAGTTGCAACACTGTGCACCGGTACCGTTAGTTTGAGCTGTGTGCCACGAGCGGCGGAATCTGGAAAAAAGATGCTAGCTTGTGTTTTGGGGCAAACGAGAGCACGCCGAGCGCTGACCAATAGGGGATGCGTATTGTCCAGTTATGCGGCGCAGGTTGTCGTTTTGCCACCCAGGGAAGCCAGCCGACCTCGAAACGAGCAGGAGGGCCTTTCACTAGTGCTTTGGATTGAGTTGAGTATACAGGTGCTTACCTACGTGCGCGTTTGCGAATCAGTACGTGTGAATAATCGCGTAAAATAGCCGCAATGGCAATGGTTGTGCGAGCCAGAAAGAGGCCTAGGGAACACGCAAGTGAATTTTAGTGCGTTTTATATAAAATTCTTCGAAATTAGCGGCGTTTGTGGGAGAAGAAGATAGCCACGCCATGTGGTACTAACCCAAGCCCGCTCACCATGACGACCACGCTATCCCTAAGGTCCCTCTACACCCATAAAGGCCTAACCCAACCTATCTAAATTAATTTCTATTGCAATAGCAATAGAAATACACTTCAATCCATCCTTTTAATTCGATAATGTTCGAATTTCCATCTAAAGCCGACCACGGGGTTAACACACGGAGACCTCAGGACCCACACCATTTGCACCTACTAAGGTCCACACTCCTGTTGGAGTTCACCTTTGGGTTTAGTCCCGTGACATCCCTATGTCCACCCTATTTTAATCGAACCGTTGGAAACGCCCACGCGAGCCAGTGCGTGAGGAGAGAGAAGTGCCGGGTAATCCTCTATCCGACGAGCAGTGCGGGTCAATCCACCTACTTGGGATTTCGACGCCGACGCGCAAACCGGTCCGCCTTCCAACCAGGGGACGCGACGCCAGGTTTCCGCCTCAAATTCAAATTTCCCCTCCTTGCAACGACGCATCGTACACGTGTGAAATACGCATCGTCGACCAACAACCATGCGGTCAGCATACCAAAAGGACAGTGTTGAGTACTAAATTTATTTAATCATACCAGGTCTTTATTTATCATGTATTAATAATGAATGTATTCTAAATGGGGGTTTTTCTGTTTACCAATGCATTGGAAGTTAAAATCGAGTCTTTGTTTAACCTTGTATCATGTTATTCAAGTTTCATTATACTACGGAATTTCCCAAACCCTTTTTTACAGTGTACGAGTGCATTGCCCGGAATGTCCTCACATCACCAACCAAAATCCGATAGCAGATACAGAGAAACCCCGGCCGATCAGGATTACATCCAGCTTATTGGATGTTAATCAACCCATAGTGTATGCCATCAAGATGCACCAAAAATAGTGAAGCTGAGAAACCTCACATAGATATGCCTAGTTAGGGAACTCGAGGCAAACCATACCTCAAAAAAAAAAAATTCAACATCGTCAACATTTCAGCCTACAGTCATCTGCTCCCTTTGCTTCACTGATTCGGTTAATTCTTTTGACACACTGAAGTTTAACCATACATCAAAAAGAAAGAAAGATTGTACTCGTGGCTGACAGTCATGGACGCTTTATGGCTTCACTGATACTTCAAGAGCTGAAGCAAAGAGTGGGCCTAAGAAGGTGAATTATAAAATCAAATCGATGAAAAAACCAGGTGCAGGTGCTCTGCACGTAACAGAGGGACTACTAACCAAGGTGAATCAACTTACAGAAAATGACACGGTTTAATCATGGCAGGGCCAATGATGCAGGAACAAATAACAAAAACCATCAAGGATGCACTAATGCAATAAGAAATAACCAGTATTTTGTAAGCCACACATAATAGTATCGGAGCTATACCTCGCTTTGGGACATTGTAAGCTTAGAGTTTGAGGGGACTAAACGATGAGATAATAAGTATTAATCAACGTATCCCAAACTTACTGGGGAATGTACTAGGAGTGTCTGTACTATCCCTAAAGGCTCTGAAAGAGAATTTTTCACTCAGCATGGTAGCACCTAAACCTTAAGGGCAAAACAATCCTAGCCAAGTTATTTGCTGATGAAATACTTAAAACACATGAAAATTCGTGTCAGATAAATCTGATCAAGTATCTTCTAGTTACCGGAATATAGAACTCTAATGGACTTGCAAATAGATAATGATGACAGAACCTCCATGTCTTGACATCCATAGCACTCCAAATGGCGACACCGAGTTGTCAGAAAGGATTAGAGCATACCAGCAGACGCGGGAAACGAAGTCACGGATCGACCCCAACCCGGAAAAGGGTCTACCTAGTAATGGAAGATCCTCTGGTTGTCGACACTTCTCCCCCTTTTGTGTCATCTCTAGCCCTATCAACGCAACGACTGTCGCAATGCCGATACCACTAAAGGGAGCCTGCGCTCCCCCAACCAAGGCTGACACATCGATGGAAAGAATTAACAGTAGGCAATAAAAAAATAAGAAAATCCTATTACCTATTACTAGAAAACAACCTGAAAGGCTTAGTAAAAACTATTAGCAAAAACATTAGGCCTAATAAATGTAAGGTGACAAATTTTCGCATCACCAAAAAACAAGTGTGGCCAACGTAGCGCTCATGAAAGAAATAACAAACACCCCTCAATTAAAAAGAGCAAACCGTTGATAGGGAAGTCATTGATAGAATAACTAAAAACACCTCTGAAATTTATTTTTTCATCAAAATATGCGTAGTCTATCTAACAAAGTAGAAGAAACGGAAATATTCTTGATAGCATGGATCTTGGGGGTTGATTTTTTATGTATCAGTGAGCATTGGCTTAAACAAGAGCAAGTTGACAGCATATCTATTATCAACTATGAGATTGCTGCATGCTACTCAAGGAAAAGATTAAGAGGGGGGGGGAGGGCTATATACAAAAGAATTGACAGCACAATTGAAATAAAGAAAAGCCCAATATAGACAAAATTGCAATTGACAGTGTATTTGAAGTTTGTGGTTTGGAATTAATAGGAATTAATCCATTGATACTAATTATTTTGTATCGGCTCCTGACGCAGGTAATTTTAACTATTCCATGAGTAAATTACAACATCTTTTACACTTGATATGAAAAGGAGCGAAAAAATATACTTATTGGGGGGATTTCAACATAGATTTTTTAGTGGATAGTCCTCAAAGATCGAATTTGAAAATAAAACTCTTAGAACATAACATGAAGACTAGGGTTAATGGCCCGACTAGGGAAACTAGCTCTTCAGGGACGGTTTAGATCAAGTGATCTCAAATTTTACATTAATAACGCACCATATTGCATTGATTCAGGTCTGTCAGATCATTATGGTCAATTTGTGTCAGTCCCATTCTCTAAACATAATATTACGAGAATTACTAAATCCAAAACCTTTTTTGATAAAAGAGTTTTTAAAGATGAAAACATAGAAGTTTTCTCTCTTGACATTAGTATGGAACACTGGATACAAATAAGAGATGAACTTCAGTAGATGATAAATTTGGTATATTTATGAACATATTTATGAAGTATTTCAACAAACATTTTCCCTTAAAAAGGTTAAGAAAAAGATAGGTATGCGTAGAAAAGTTAAACCATGGATGAATGCTGATATAGCTTATGGTTGTAAACTTAAAAGAGAACTTTTTAAAGAAAGTAGACATAATAATGATGAAGATTTTAAGAAATACTTCAAAAAAGTTAAGAAATCACTTTCTTTAAAAAAATACGAGAGGCAAAAAAAAATTATCACGATAAGTTCATAAGTAATTCTGACAATAAAATTAAAGCAACATGGCATATTATAAACACATGTTTAGACAAAAACTTTAAGAATTTGCCTAATAAGAAATGAAATTAAATTAACGTGGATGGGAATTGATATTACAGATCCAGTTGAAGTTGCCAACTCATTTAATAAATACTTCAGCACTATTGGAGATCCATTGTTGATAGGTCTGTAGATACTACTTTAAGAATGTTTAGGCAAACTGAAACGCCGTGTTATGTTGAATACAACCAACTATAATGATATGGTTTTAGACAGTACTCACGAATCAGAAATTATAGAAATCATACGCAGCTTAAAATCCACTAACTCAACCCGGTTGGGACGACATCCCAAGTAAAAAAGTTTAATCCATCGCTGTATTTATAGCTAAACCACTAGCGGATATATTCAATTTCTCCTTCATGGTTGGCATTTACCCAGATATGGCGAAATGGGCTGTTATTAAGCCACTATTCAAAAAGGTAACAAAAAGATATAGGTAACTACAGACCAATAGCTCTTCTAACAATATTCTCAAAAATTTTAGAAAAGCTTTTCTTAAAACGTTTAAAAGGAATTTCTTTATACTAATCAATTCTATGTTTAGGACAACCGGGTTTAGGAAGAAATATTCAAACCACTTCAGCAACCTTCAACATAGTTCATAAAATCACTGAAGGCTTTAGAACAAAAAAGGAAGTAGCAGTGTTAATGTGGGGACTTGTCCAAAGCTTTCGATACCATTGACCATAATATTTTAATTAAAATTGAACTTTTATGGGATCAAAGGTATTCCCTCCAAATGGATAAAGTCAATATTAGTTGTAGGAAGCAAAATGGTCAATTACAGAATTGTAAATCTAAAAAAATCTATCATGGGAAGAAATACGTATGGCGTGCCCCAAGGGTCAATATTAGGGCCTATCTTTTTCAGTTGGTACATAAGTGATCTACCTGCAAATATAAATAGTGAATTTAGCATAGTTTATACTATTTGCAGACGATACAGTGTGGTTATTACAGGAAAGGATGAGGCAGAATTAATAGCAAATATTAAATTTATTCTAGCAATTAGAGGAATGGTTTGATCCCAATAAACTTAAATTAACGGCGCAAAAAACCAACCTAATGAGATTTCAAACTAAAAGGAAAACTTAATGAAATAAAAATTAATTACAATCAGTGTACATTAAATACTGGGAGAACACTGTCGTTTACTCGGGATTAATATTGATTATAGACTAAATTGGGAAGAACACATTCATAAACTAGGCAAACGTTTGAGATCATCATGTTATGCACTTAAAGAAACTGTCACATCAAGTGAGTTACCCTATCTACAGAACAGCATTTTTTGCAAACGTACAATCTATTATACTATATGGTATATTAATTTGGGGTGGGTCTACATTTGCTCAAGACATATTCAAATGTCCAAAAAAAAGGCTGTCAGAATTTTAGGTCGGAAAAGTTATAGACATCTTGCAGAAAAACTTTTTGTGCAGCTGAATATATTAACCGTACCTTGCTTTACATTCTCGAAATTCTACATTTGGGCAAAGATAATCCATCTCATTTTACCCAAACAGTTTTATACAAAAACCAGAATACAAGATTTAACAGTAAATTTTCACCAAACCCCAAAACAGACTCAACCCATCAAACAGAGACCCAGTTTAAAAACTGGTGTTATTTTTTTTAACAATTTACCAACTAAATTAAAAAACCTCAACATAAATAGAGACAAATTAAAATGAAGGTTAAACAATATCTAATTTTTCATGGGGTTTTATAGTATAAAAAAATTTCAAGATGGTAAAGACTGCTCTTGTGAATATTGTATTAAAAATTTGAGGTGAAAGATAAGAGGGTAAAAATATAACGCTGAGAAGAAATTTTTGTAATTATTGTATTGTATTTAAATAGAGCCTATGAATAATTAAATGATAAGAAATTATCTTGTGAATATTGTATTACAAATTTAATTTTGACGATAAACAACTAAAAATTGAGGACGATGAGGAAATATTATTGTTTTAATTATATGTAATGAAATATGTAATTTGTATTTTGAACGTAAAATGAATAACATGTAATATTCTTTTTGCATGTAGAATTAAATGTGTAAAATTAAGGTATTTTGTAAGTAGATTTAGAATTAGTTAAAGCGTATTTCAAGACTTGTACATGAACTATGTATTTTTAAGTGAGCAATGCTTTTGCAATTGCTAATGAAATAAAACGCATTTGATTGATTGAAAAAAACTTCCTTTTACATATCTCAGGCCCTCAGCCAACCTATGAAACCAGAAAAACCTAGAATATAGACACTAGACTAAGCAGGTGCGCCAGCATCCAGGACTACGGAGGGAGCAGCCAGCCTCGCCCCACCCCTGTGGAAGTCTAGCATCCGGTGAGCTGAGTGTGCAAGGGTTGTGTCCTACAGTGTACACGAGGTGGTAAGTGCATGTCATTGCATTGTAGGTCAGTGTTATCTTGTGTCGGGATATTTCCCTGGTCTTCAACATTCCTTGTACTAATGAGTAGAACAACTCGTAATAACCTAGAGTTATTACTGGCGCCCAACGATCTAGATAAGAAGGAGAGATATCTAACGGCTAAGATAGAGACGTGCAATTTGAAAGACTTAACGTTAGTGGATGAGCGCAGAGGCAGTAAACGTCACAATTGGCGCCCAACGTGGGGCAGTAAGGTCAGGTGTACCTCAGTCGAGTGGGCTTAGTGGAGTAAACGTCACAATTGGGCCCAACGCGCGGGGCACGATCAGTCACTACGACGCGAGATAGGAGCCGTGAACTAGATATCTACTACTCGAGTTAGGATTGTGTGGACGTTGTGATCAGCCCTAGTAGGCGCACAGTACACAATAATAGGGAAACCGACCGATAACGTGTTAGGCATGTCAACGGACAAGGACACCACGGAGAGGGAAGAGAGCAGGATAGGCGCGGATCTAGAGGTAGACCCGGAGGCGGGAAGCAGCGTTGCCGCCACCGTCAGCGCGGAGAGTAGGCGCGACCGTAGGACCATCGCCGTACCAGCTATGATCGCGGAAGAAGGAGCTTGCTATGTCAGGGAAACTGAAAGTGGAACCCAGGAAGTCCTGAGGGACAGTTCGTTCATCGCTAGTGACGAGACAGAGTCGGAAAGCCTGTCAAACGACGCGTAGGTTGTCACCAAGGGGGAACTAAGGGTCAAACAACAAAGTTTCGAAGAGAAATGGATGAATATCCTAGAGAAGGCCATGAACAAATATAGTAAGCAGGGCGAAATCGATAGGGCCAGAGAGCGTTGTGAGTTCCGCGCAGAAATGAAAGAAGCACAGGACAAATTCTTAGAGAGATTGTGGGCGGATCATGATGCACGCCAAGCCGTACGCGATGCAGCCGAGAAAGAACGCGATGCTAGGATGGGAAGCATAGAAGCCAGGATTGTCACGCAGGCAGACATAGCTCGGGACAACCTGAACCTACAGCGGACAGACTGACAGGACAGGTGAAGGCCGTCGAAACGACCGTAGGCAACCTGAAAAACAGTCAACGCAGTGACCTAACTAAGCTCGAAACGAATGTACGTGCGGAGATAAGCCAACTGACGGCAACAATAGCAACTGAAAAAGATCGCACCGACCAATCGGAGCAAACAAAACTAGCTAGGTTAGGCAACCTAGAGACAGGGCTACAAGAATGTCGGACAGAGACCCGAAATGTCGTAGCAGGCCTCGTAGCGGACGTAAATGTCATATCGGGCAGGCTAGACACCGTCGCCGATAGGATAATCACCGAAGACGATCGGGTGACGGAAGCAAGTGAGCAGTGGCGCCGAGAGTACGATGCGCGAACCGCAGCACTACGCGCCGAAATGAATAGAGCACTGCAACCGACGCGCGGACCGAGGCTGGGTTCGAACCTGGTCGACGAAGCCGACGAAGAAAGGGCGTCTCTACGGTATGAGATGTATGTAGCCGAGCGGCTAACGCGGGAAGGAGTAAACTTCAATGATGAAATCACGGGCATGCACCCGAAGGAACTCGTAAAGCTGTTACAAAAACGGTTTCCCGCGAATCTGCAGAGCCGTATCAGGGAGCCTGTGGGGGTGGCTTTGTCACCAGCGGAGCGATCCGAGCGAGCTAAGACGAGTCTGACAGCAGACGTGGGGGTAGAGAGTTTATCCCGAGAAGTACCCTACGTGCTGAAAACGAAAGCACAAGAGACTGGTGGGGGTAGCCCGGTCCGGGTAAAAATGAAAACTTGTAAGATTTTCCCCCGCGGACAGACAAGAGTAAAAATGAAATGTTGTAAACACACAAACACCACGAATGCCCCTAGAGCTGTGGCGGTAAAAGGAAGAATGTGGCCAAAGGTAGTGTGGGGGTAGAGGCCAGTTCAACAGTTAAGAAGGCCTAAGCGCTCACTGTTGACCGAGGTGTAGTGGAGTGTGTCTGTAAATATAAGTAGTCCTAAGAAATGTAAAATGTAATTTTTCCTCGTGGTGTAAATAATGCGCGCGAGTTCGAGACAAGGTCGAACCAAGGACCGCAGCGCGAGCCGATACGGCAACCACGGGAAGAGAAGCTATCAGCTGTTCCAGCGAGAGAGTGCCGAACTAGGCCAAACGAAGAGCACGTGCAGCGTCAGACGAGGCGTGCATGTTTGACTACGTCGATCACAGCTGGGCGGGTAGCCCGATCGACAAAACACGCTCGCTAAGCGCAGGGTTTTGACCCCAGTAGTCAAGAAGGACAACGCAACCTGAAAGCAACAAGTGGTTGACTGGCGCAGGACCCCACATCAACTCGAGGAAGTGTATTGACTTGGGACTTTGCCACTGCAGGGCTTCTGAAGTATTGTCGTCAGTCAAAGGACGCGACTGTAATTGTGTTGGTAAACTGTTTACCCAACCTACGCTACATCGCACACCCCGCCAGGATCAAGCATCTTTTGAGATCTCGTGTGAGCTGAGCCAGGACGTACCTCCGCGCTAGACAGGGTCGCGCCTAGAAGGACGTACCTGTGACACTACGGCGATATAATTCGTTTATTTACGCGATAGAATCTAGGATAGCCTCTGATCACTGAGCCTAGGGTTCCCCGATGTTAATTTGTCTGTGTGACGTGAGTGTGCGTAGGGTTGTTATTTTTGTGTGGAACCGCCACACGCGCCTGCAGCGCAAGTCTTGAGTTTCCGTCGCGAATAGTGCGTTTTGAGTCAAGTGTTGAGTTTTCCTTCCGAGTTTGAGTTTTAATTTTGAGTCTAGCTGTGTCCAGTGAGTCAACCGGTTTGTTGAAGTTTGTTTGTTGCTTTTGTTGCGCTTTAGCTTATTTGTAAGTCGTGAGTGGGACACCCACATAGTAAGTGTGAGTAGTAGTCGGACGGAACGCCTCCGTGTAGCTTCTTTTGTACGCAGAGCCGTTGAAGTTACTTTCCTCTGTGGAGTGTTGGTGAAAGGCGTGTTTAATATTAGTAATTTACGTAAATACCATGTCAAAGGGCCGAACGAGCCTCATGTGTAAACGTAAATTTATGTATCTTTATAAATCGCGAGAGCGTACCTAAATGTCATTTTAATTTGTAGTACTGTATGTGCATACTTCTTTATAAATCGCGAGAGCGTACCTAAATGTCATTGTAATTTGTGAATAGAGCGACGAGCGTACCGTAACTACTAATCGGACGCAAGTGTAAATGTTGGTTCAGCTAGTGGTTTATTTTGTGTTCTGACGCAAGAGTTGTGTATACGTAACTAAGGCGAGATGGTAATCTCAGAACGCCAGAGTTCTGTGGAAGGAGCGAACGAAGCACGGCACAGGGAGTCGAACCTGTAGCCAGGGAGGTGTGGCAACGCACGGAACGAAGCAAGCGGAGGAAACAGCTGCGAAGCTCAGCTAGCAGATCGCACCTAGGTGGAATGAAAGTGAAAGGAGGGGTAGCGAGTCGCTCCACCCTACCAGCAGCAAGACGGCGCGAGAGGGGAAGGCAAGCAGACGAACGGATGCACTGACAGCCAGTGTTGTCAACGAGGCGCACCGAGGAACAGTGTTGCCAGATAATGCACACAGGGGTAGATGGACTCACGCGAGGGTCATAAGGACCGGCGTGTTGGCGCTACGAGCGCGTGTCTTGACTGAAACTCAGTCTAGTTGTGACGGAAGCTATGGCAACCACGGTTGACCAAGGTAAACTCAAGAAGAAGTAGACTACGTGTCTGTGACCCATGTGGTAATCAAGTTAGCCACCCTGCGTTAATCAGCACACCCGAGCCAGAGCTGCACGCACCCATCCACAAGACATGCTGCGTTGGTTTAGAGACCGTACCGGGCTGGGAACGGAGGCCGTCCGCGCTTAGCGTGATTGTCTTTATCTCGAACCAGTCAACCTTCAGTTTAGGGTATTTACGTTGCACTATTGTAGGATCTGGTAGCCTTTTAGCCCTCTGAGTTTTGTGGTTTGCCCGACGCCAGGCAACTTGCAGGTTCAAGTAACCTTTGTTTTAGCACTACGAGTGCGTTTTGGAGTTGAGAGTTTTGTCTTGAGTTTAAGTTTATTTTTGCTACGTCACAACTTTTTAGTAATTTATCGCCATTAGTACGCGGAGAGTTGTTCCTGCCCTGTTCAATATGTTAATTTTTGTGTGCGTCGCCTCGTTAGTGTTTAATTGTCCGTATCCGTGTTTGCATAGTTTTAGCCACCCGTGAGCCGCGTGCGGTACCTTTACTTATCGGTAGCGAATCTGTAATTTTGTTTTCCTGTTTTGGGGCATCGCCCATGTTTTTATCGTTCTTTTGTTTGTAGCCCAGTGCTATCCGAGTTCAGTTGTAATGTTTTTGTAAATCACTAAGCAGACAAGTGTATTTAGTTAGATGCTAGGAAGTGTCAGTGAACGAGACTACGCCAGGTTAACACACTCACGGAGTGATGTGTCACCGTTGTTTTGTTGGGAACACCGAGGTTCGAGTCCCGGGTTCGAGAGAGAGTTGTTCTTCGTCATTAGCTCAGGAGCCTACAAGTAAGAGTAGAAGCAAGCTCAGCGCTGCTTAGCGCCAGCTGTGCGGAGGCAATGCAATGACAAGTGTACTGACGGCCGGAGGGCTGCCAGGGGGGTGTGGCGCGGTAGGCATGCGGCCGCCGGGCGCATCTCGCTTAGTCGGTGTCACGCGGATGACAGTGGCGTACCGTCAGGGGTACAGCAGAGAAACTACTTCTGTTTCTCATCTCGAAGTAGGTGATAATTCACGCTTGGACTTCCATATGATTTCCCGGGAGTGAATTATACTTGGCAACCAGTGAGATGGTTTGTTATGTGACCACCTTGGGTCGGGTTTTTCTTATGTTGTACTTAGGGAAGGTAGTTCCGTGGATGTGCCAGGAGTACTTTTAAATTGGACGAGGTTCACCTTACCCTAACTACTCCTATACTAGTTTTTAGGAATGTGGAATTCCGTCGTGTATGGGAAAAAGGTTAATTTTAAGGACAGATGTATGCTGTCGATGCCTGTGGGATAACTTTGTACTTTGCTTATGGGCCTAAGTCCAAGTAAAAGTAGTGGGGGTAACTGTAACGGGTCGCCTTGCCCCCTCTGTCCAAATTAAATTTTTCGCAATTAATTTCCATAAATATGTAAATTAATTAGCCATCCAAAATAAATCATCATCTTCAATGATAATTTATTTTCATTATAATGTATTTTTAATGTGAGATAATGAGTCTAGGAGCCAGGGATTGTGTCCTAAACAGGGGCATAATTTCCACTGTGTTAAATTTCATGTGACCTTGGTCGAGAATAGGGCTAGTTGGCGATGTTTCTGGTGAAGCCTCGTCAACTCAGTTCTGAGAATCGAGAGAGAGTGAAGTCGATTCCTAGCGGGAGTTACGAATGCACCAATAGGAGGGGTGTATTCTACGACGGTTTGGCAAATGTAGCTTGTAGAGTTGCAACACTGTGCACCGGTACCGTTAGTTTTGAGCTGTGTGCCACGAGCGGCGGAATCTGGAAGAAAAGATGCTAGCTTGTGATTGGGGCAAACGAGAGCACGCCGAGCGCTGACCAATAGGGGATGCGTATTGTCCAGTTATGCGGCGCAGGTTGTCGTTTTGCCAGCCAGGGAAGCCAGCCGACCTCGGAAACGAGCGGGAGGGCCGTTCACTAGTGCTTTGGATTGAGTTGAGTATACAGGTGCTTACCTACGTGCGCGTTGCGAATCAGTACGTGTGAATAATCGCGTAAAATAGCCGCAATGGCAATGGTTGTGCGAGCCAGAAAGAGGCCTAGGGAACACGCAAGTGTATTTTAGTGCGTTTTATATAAAATTCTTCGAAATTTAGCGGCGTTTGTGGGAGAAGAAGATAGCCACGCCATGTGGTACTAACCCAAGCCCGCTCACCATGACGACCACGCTATCCCTAAGGTCCACTCTACACCCATCAGGCCTAATCAAACCTATCTAAATTAATTCTATGCAATAGCAATAGAAATACACTTCAATCCATCCTTTTATTCGATAATGTTCGAATTTCCATCTAAAGCCGACCACGTGGTTAACACACGGAGACTCAGGACCCACACCATTTGCACCTACTAGGTCCACACTCCTGTTGGAGTTCACCTTTGGTTGAGTCCTGTGATCATCCCTATGTCCACCCTATTGTAATCGACACCGTTGGAGCGCCCACGCGAGCCAGTGCGTGAGGAGAGAGAAGTGCCGGATAATCCTCTATCCGACGAGCAGTGCGGGTCAATCCACCTACTTGGGATTTCGACGCCGACGCGCAACCGGTCCGCCTTCCAAACCAGGGGACGCCGACGCCAGGTTTCCGCCTCAAATTCAACTTTTCCCTCCTTGCAACGACGCATCGTACACGTGTGAAATACGCATCGTCGACCAACAACCATGCGGTCAGCATACCAAAAGGACAGTGTTGAGTACTAAATTTATTTAATCATACCAGGTCTTTATTTATCATGTATTAATAATGAATGTATTCTAAATGGGGGTTTTTCTTGTTTACCAATGCATTGGAAGTTAAAATCGAGTCATTGTTTAACCTTGTATCACATGTTATTCAAGTTTCATTATACTACGGAATTCCAACCTTTACAGTGTACGAGTGCATTGCCCGGAATGTCCTTCACATCACCATTAACTTCCTTTTACATATCTCAGGCCCTCAGCCAACCTATGAAACCAGAAAAACCTAGAATATAGACACTAGACTAAGCAGGTGCGCCAGCATCCAGGACTACGGAGGGAGCAGCCAGCCTCGCCCCACCCTGTGGAAGTCTAGCAATCCGGTGAGCTGAGTGTACATTGTGGTGCAAGGGTTGTGTCCTACAGTGTACACGAGGTGGTAAGTGCATGTCATTGCATTGTAGGTCAGTGTTATCTTGTGTCGGGATATTTCCCTGGTCTTCAACATTCCTTGTACTAATGAGTAGAACAACTCGTAATAACCTAGAGTTATTACTGGCGCCCAACGATCTAGATAAGAAGGAGAGATATCTAACGGCTAAGATAGAGACGTGCAATTTGAAAGACTTAACGTTAGTGGATGAGCGCAGAGGCAGTAAACGTCACAATTGGCGCCCAACGTGGGGCAGTAAGGTCAGGTGTACCTCAGTCGAGTGGGCTTAGTGGAGTAAACGTCACAATGTGGGCCAACGCGCGGGGCACGATCAGTCACTACGACGCGAGATAGGAGCCGTGAACTAGATATCTACTACTCGAGTTAGGATTGTGTGGACGTTGTGATCAGCCCTAGTAGGCGCACAGTACACAATAATAGGGAAAACCGACGATAACGTGTTAGGCATGTCAACGGACAGGACACCACGGAGAGGGAAGAGAGCAGGATAGGCGCGGATCTAGAGGTAGACCCGGAGGCGGGAAGCAGCGTTGCCGCCACCGTCAGCGCGGAGAGTAGGCGCGACCGTAGGACCATCGCCGTACCAGCTATGATCGCGGAAGAAGGAGCTTGCTATGTCAGGGAAACTGAAAGTGGAACCCAGGAAGTCCTGAGGGACAGTTCGTTCATCGCTAGTGACGAGACAGAGTCGGAAAGCCTGTCAAACGACGCGTAGGTTGTCACCAAGGGGGAACTAAGGGTCGAACAACAAAGTTTCGAAGAGAAATGGATGAATATCCTAGAGAAGGCCATGAACAAATATAGTAAGCAGGGCGAAATCGATAGGGCCAGAGAGCGTTGTGAGTTCCGCGCAGAAATGAAAGAAGCACAGGACAAATTCTTAGAGAGATTGTGGGCGGATCATGATGCACGCCAAGCCGTACGCGATGCAGCCGAGAAAGAACGCGATGCTAGGATGGGAAGCATAGAAGCCAGGATTGTCACGCAGGCAGACATAGCTCGGGACAACCTGAACGCTACAGCGGACAGACTGACAGGACAGGTGAAGGCCGTCGAAACGACCGTAGGCAACCTGAAAAACAGTCAACGCAGTGACCTAACTAAGCTCGAAACGAATGTACGTGCGGAGATAAGCCAACTGACGGCAACAATAGCAACTGAAAAAGATCGCACCGACCAATCGGAGCAAACAAAACTAGCTAGGTTAGGCAACCTAGAGACAGGGCTACAAGAATGTCGGACAGAGACCAGAAATGTCGTAGCAGGCCTCGTAGCGGACGTAAATGTCATATCGGGCAGGCTAGACACCGTCGCCGATAGGATAATCACCGAAGACGATCGGGTGACGGAAGCGAGTGAGCAGTGGCGCCGAGAGTACGATGCGCGAACCGCAGCACTACGCGCCGAAATGAATAGAGCACTGCAACCGACGCGCGGACCGAGGCTGGGTTGTGTCTGTGTGTCTACAATATTCACCAACATAATACGAGGCAAAAAGGTAATTTACATACATATACCCCACAGCAACACGAGATGCCAAAAAGGCTCACATATAGCGGGGATAACTCTTTTCAACAGTTTACCAAACAATATAAAACAGATAGATAACACAAAACAGCTCACACAAAAAATATATACCTACCTGGTGCAAAATGCATTTTATTCAATTGTAGCTTTTAAAGAAGGTCGAATTGAAATCGAGTGACATGTACTGACTTCGACAATATACAAGACCTATGTCCTTCATTGTTTTTAATATATAGGCCTATATTTATTTTATACATCATTCTCATGCTCATATTTAATGTAGCCTATTTATTAAGGGATTTTATGATGTTAGTTTTATACTGCCTTGTGAGATAGTATAATATATGTATAACTTAGTTTTAAGACCTGTGACCTGTAATATACCCCGGACACATATTGTGCGAGGGGTCGCCATTATGCAATAAAAAGAAAGAAAGAAAGAAGCCATTTTGAAATATGCAAATTCAAATTACACAAAAATCCAAAATCCAAATTTAAAAAAAAAATGCAAGTTTGTTAAAACTTCCTTTGAACGTATTAGTTCGGACATTCGGTATCATTGAAAGCACATCGAAGCTTTTCAAAGTATGAGCACAGAGAGAGCTATACGATTGTACTGAGTTGACAGCGAGAGCTAGCCATGTGGCGA
>JAMZAV010014036.1:0-14503 GCA_024449915.1 Sweltsa coloradensis
CTAATATTTTTCTGCTTAAGCTGGTTTTCCCCACGTATGAAAAAACCGCCACTTATTTCCCCTGCTTGTTTTAAAAAAAAATCGGGAGCGCCCCAAACGCTCTGTAATTTATCCGTAGCAGAATTTATTTTTTGTTTTGTTTTGACAGATCATGACGAAAAATTTGGGGCTTGTGATTATTATAAATACTACCATTATATTAGGCCTCCCTTTTTTTGAATGTATTACAACCCCACGAAAAAAGATTGTTGTGCATAACCTGGGCTGGGCCCTCGTCTTTGACTTTGTGGGGTTTTTTTTTCATAGCGGCCTAGCCCTTTGTAAAAGTCGTCGTAGAGCTTAGGTCCCCGCGTTTTTGGGCCCTGGGTGGGCCCCTAGAAAGATCAATTCAATTCAAGTTTCCCCTCTGAGTTTTGGTTTTTATACCTACAGGGGCAATGGGCCTAGGGTTGGACTCATTTTTTTAATTTTTACCAACCCATCTAAATGCTAATGGGCCCTTAAAATGCCTCCCGGGTATCGGGACAGTTTGCCTGGGGTCCAAACCCATTTGCAAATAAAATTGACATATAATTTGGGAAAGATATGAAAATTTTTTAATCTATGTTACCTCCCAACTAAAAAAAAGATTATATAGGTGGTACCTATTTATTATTTATGCTTCAAATGTAAAACCCGACTTTGAAATTGACGCCAGCTGCGTCTGCTATTTGTTTCAAACCCTTGAAAGGTCCTTGGATAATGTGTTCGCGCCTCAGTAGAAATTTATAAAGTGGGCCCTTTGATTGGGGGAACTCGTAAGGCCCCATTGGAAAATGTGTTCGCCCCATCAGTGACACTTTAAAAGTGGCCTTGACTTGGGGAACTAAGTGGCCTTAACATTGTGGAATACAAGCGAGACCCACCTTACAGCACTGTTGGTATCTAGTGGACCCTGTTTTGTTCTTACATACATCCAGCGGCGGGAAAAAACTAAAAAAAACAAAACCCCGAGCTATTTTACTTGGGGTAACGTAAGTGAAAAAAATCAAAAAAAGGGTCGCTGGCGCGCCTCTGCAGTGCTTTCCCCCCGCCCGTTCTTTTCACCCATGTTCCTATTGACAAAGACTTCTAACGCTTTTTTTTACCCCAAAAAGCAAATAATAAACTTTTTTTTTTTCAAATTAAATTTTTTCAAATGCGAAGAAACAAAAAAATTTAACACCCCCAAAATTCAGTGGGGTTTTAAAAAACTTTTGCGGAAAACCTTTTTTGAAAAAAATGGGATGCTAGTGTACGATTTTCCAAAAAAACTAAATTAATTTTTTTACCTATTACAATACATCATCCCATGGGTTGTGATTTTTCTCTGTAAATGGGGCCCCCTCCGTTTACTGTAGGGGGCGATCAATTACAAAGGCTTATTGTTATAGTATAATTTGAATAAATTTGAATTTTTACTGGCTTTAACATTAGTTTTTTCAGTATTTTAAAAAAAAAGTTTGCGAAATAAAATTTGTTTTAATTTTTAATTTTTTTTTTTAAATTCAAGTCATAAAAAAGACATTGTGAAAGAAACAACAATATTGTTCTTGTATTGTGATTGCAATTACCAGGCGTTTGTCTTGGGGAAAATGCGTTTGTTTTTTGACAATGCGTTTGTTTTTCGACTGCGTTTTTTTTTTTTCCAATCTGTCAACTTAGAAAATCTCCTGATAATTTTCTATTTTTACAGGGAAAATACGAAACCCATATCAAATTTTGACTCTCTTATCTTCTAAAATTATACTACGATGACATTGAGGGATTTTTAGTATTCATTATTTACAGAATTCGTCGTTTTCTAAATTGTGTGGGTTTTCTTTACAAAACTGTCCCCCAAAAAATCACTCCTGTTTTTAAAATCTGGATTTTAACTTTAAAGGGTTTTTTCAGATAGTATTTTCATCAATAAGGTTATTTAGAGTTCAGGGGTGTGGGGTGGCAAACACTTTAAATTTCATTTATATCTTTATAAAAATTTAAAACATATTTAATTTGTGTTAACGTCTTCATCAGTGTGTACCTTGACGAAAACTTTAGGCTTAAATACTCTTTTAATAATCTTTTTTATTTAGTAATTTTTGGTTTGTTGACATTAAAATCCCCCCTTATTTTGAAGTATCATTGTGAACCCAAATTTATATCAAAAATTTGTTTTAAGAAGAAAATTTTTAAAAAAAAGGATTTGATTTTTGATTTTTCTGTAAAAAAATAAATTGGACGTTCGCTTGTTATAAAAACAAATTTAAAAAATATTTTGTTTATTTTTCTGACAGCAAAATTTGGGGCCAGGGAATTTGAATTTATTCTTTCGATTAAACATTAAAATTTCTTTCATTCTAATGGCAAACGTGTTAAACGTTGTACGTTGAAAATTTTGAAAAAGAGAAAAAACAACAAAACGCCTAGATGCTCGTATGTGAAGTATTTTCCATCGGGTATTAAATATGAAATTAGGCATTTATTCATAATTGGACCAGGGGAATGTAATAAAGTTTAATCATTTAATAGCGGGCAATCCCCTTCAATGTGGCGTTAAAGATTTAGGAACTGAAGAACCGAACAAAAGATTTTTTCGACGAGTGGTTTTGTATAATTGTTTATTTCCCCCTTAAGTGTACATAAAATTTACATGACAAATCTTTTTAATAGGGATGTCGATAAAAACCCCACAAAATATAATATGTTGCTGCTAAGGTTTAGCTGTATTCCCAAAAGGAATAAGCTTGGACATCTCAATATCTAAGTTGGAAAAGTACATAGATCAGTTAAAGATTATTCTTGACACGTATAATTTGATATTTTGCTTGCTGTGAACTATCTAGATGGTCTGTTCCAGGGGTTTTTATTTCTATTGCAATTATAAAATGCTAAGATTTGATCGTAAAAGGGGGGGGGGAGGGTTGTTATTTATATTGCTGAAAAGTTCATGTCAATGTATCGATGTAAAGTTAAATTTCCGATAGATTTTGATTGCAGTCAGAAAAATTTTCTGGCTTCCGAATGAAAAAGCCAATGTTTTTTTACAGCAGTTTATAAAGTCCCACGAAAGTTAAAGAATTTCAGATTGTTTTGATATTTTTAGTAAAAAATTTAAAATCGAAGCTAATGAATTGTTTTTTTAGGTTTTTTCAACATTGATTTGAGTAAAAAAAACTTCCCAAAAATAATTTCAAAATTCTTACTGATCCAGGGATTGGTAAAATTTTGAAAAAGTCTGTTACTAGGGTTAATAATAGGTCACTTTTAAATTGATATGTTTTCCCAAATCACATGAAAATTTTATTCAGTCGGGTATTTAAGTGTAGGTTAAAGTGATCATGAATTAATTTATTGTGTTCGTAAGTTTAAAAGCAAAATTTTTCTTCCTAAATTTATAAATACTAAATTATAAATTTTGATTGTAAAGCAGTAGATGAAGATATCTTAAGTGGTCCCATTGACCAAATTGGTAGGCAAGTGCAGATGATAAATTAGAAATGTTTTTTAAATTTATCGTAGAACCTCTAAATAAACATCACAACCCCTTGAAATTAAAAATTTAAAAAGGTAAGCCAGCCCCATGTTTTAACAGCAGAGTTAGGAAATCCATGCTAGGAAGACCACTTGCGCAAAGAATTTAAAATTTTTTAGAACAGTAAAGTGGGGAATAAAAAAAAAGTTAAAATAAGGTAATAATCTTTTCTTTTTTTCAAAGCGTGGCATTTTAGTCTTCTTTGATATATTTTTCTTAAAAATCTTTTGGTCTTTTAAAATGTTACGGGTAACAAAAAAAAAAAGAGTGTAGCTAGCCTCTTTGACAGGAGGGGTATCCCCGTCAAATCCAGATATGTGCTTTTTGGGGTTAAAAAAAAGTTTTGTTGTGAACGTTTGGGATTTTTCAAATAAAATTTGGGTAGTTTAAGATTTAAATAGAAAGAAGCGAAAATCTTCCGCATAAAAAAGTAATAATGAAAAATCATTTCCAATTAAACCCCTTTAAAATTAGAACTCTGCAAAAATTAAAGAATTCATGCTAGTATTTAAGAAATCCATAAATTCGATTTTTAAAGCGTATCAAATTTTTCCCTTTCTTTTTTGTAGGTGATTTCCCAACCAGCTAAAATTAGAAAGGGGTAACGCCATTTAAAAGGGTAAGGTAAAAGAGAAATAAAATTCTTATCGACCTATATCAACTTTTCCCAAATTGTGGGAAATTATTGAAAATTTTTTACAAAAGGGTTATTACATGAAGTGGATGCATCTAAAGGGTTTTAAGTGCAAACCACATGGTTTCAGGAAAGGTGTAAAACGAAAAGTGCCTTCTAGCATTTACGATTTTATCTAAAAAGGGATTGATAAACGTAAAGGTAAGGTTGGGGCTGTCTTTGTTATCTTGGAAAACATTTGATTCATACCTTTTTCCTCTTTTAAAAAAAAAAAACCAGGGTTTACGTAAGTCCCTTTTTTGTTATCAAATTTTTGGGGGATTTTTTTTAAATAAAAAATGTTTATAAAACTTGCAAAATAGTTCAAAAAGTATTCAATATTTTGTGGGGTCCCCAAGGGTCAATATTAGGACCCCTGTTTTTTTTTTCTTTATATAATGATATATCTACTATAAATGGGAGGCATCAATTTATTTATATGCTGATGACTTGGGCTTTTATTTAGAAAGGGTGGATTGAAGAGCGGAAAGACGTCTTCAAGAAATTCAAAAAGGGTGGATGATTGGTTTAAAAACTCAGGAACTTGATATTAATTTAGCAAAAAAATTTTATATTTTTTCATAAGGGTAAAAATAGAACATGAAAATTTTTCAAATTTTACGGGGTTAAAATTGTTTGGTAAATTAAAATTTCTAATGTATATTTAAAATATCTTGGAGTTTTCTTAGTTGTAATTTTAAAATTTTTAAAAACATTTTGAAATATTTTGTAATAAAGTATCATCAGCATTGGGAATTAAATAGAATGAAAGGTTTTTAACCCAGAGAAGTTGAGGTTACTTGTGATTCTTTTATTCACTCTTTATTGATTATTGCTTAGTGGTTTGGGCATAAGACCCCCTACTGAGTTGTTGTACTCCAGAAGAAATTGACCATCTGTTTGATTCATTTCCCCTTTAACCAAAATTTTCCGTCTGATTGTTTCACGATTGAGGGGAGGATGAAGTAACGTGCTGGGAAAACATAAAATATTGAAAGGTATGTTTTTAGTATTCTAAACCCAATTTTTAAAATTGTTGTCGTGATAGAAATTCTACTTTAATAAACTCCTTTGGAATTCCTAGATTAAAAACGAACATTTGAAAGTCATTTTGTACGAGGCTATCTATTGGAAAACAAATTTCTTATGATTTAGAAGCCGTTTACTGTCAGGAATTGACAATTTAAAAGTAAAAAATTTAAGCAAGATAATGAATCAAAGACAAAAAATTGATTTTTACTATTTTTTTAAGTTATTTGTCTGTGTGTTTGTGTAATGTTTTAAATTACCTTCATAGCTCTTATAATTGATTTTTTCTTTTCCTTTGTTTTTTCATTATTTCCTTTGATTTGATTAAACAAAGATTTTCAACTATATTTTTCTGCCTAGTTGTCTGGTTGCCGCCCCTGATGGGGCTTCAAATTGTTTAGGTGTCCTGTACATTGCTGTATCATTTGCATAAATTTTTTTAATAATTTTTATCTGATAAATTAATATAAGGGTCAAGATTTGAACACAAAAATGAAATTGAACCCAAGAATAAAAATTTCGCGTTCGGTGGTTTCTTCCGCGAAAAATTTGATTTCTCCCTTTTGTGTTCCGATTTTTGGCAAACCTCATATTCGTTTGAGTGGGATCGTCTAATAAATCAGTTTTTTTTTTTTCGTTTTTCTTTTTTTTTTTTTTGTTTTTTTTTTCCCCTTTTTTTTTTTTCTTTTCTTTTCTTTTCTTTTCTTCTTCTTTTCTTTTCTTTTCTTTTCTTTTTCTTTTCTTTTCTTCTCTTTTCTTTTCTTTTCTTTTCTTTTCATTCTCCCCCTTTTTTATTTTATTCATTCATTGAATCATAAATTCTTCAAATTTGTTACCAAATTCTTGTTTAAATGCATTTTTTTGTAATGCTACATTTCAAAAATTTACGAAAAATTTTTATTGTTGTTTCTGCATCTATGTAATTAGATTTATTTAGTTGTCCTCCTTTTTTAAATCGTTTTTTTAACTGAATAGGATAGACTTAAAATAAATAAAAAAAAAACAAAAAAAATACCATTGGGAAAAAGTTAAAAATATTGTTTGTAAAAATTTCTTTTGGTTTACGATTCAAGACACCAATGAAACCAAACCCAAAACCCAACAATAACCATCGATAGGGAAACCGGTACCTCTTTATGAAATATAATGCCCTTATTTATATTTTGCGCCCCGAAAAAATGAATTTCAAAGTGGGGCCTTCACAATTTGGGGCCCCAAAAAGTCAACTTTAAAAAAAAGGTTTAGGCCCTACCTTATCAGTCAGCATTTATTCAATTTCCCAAGGGGGACCTCGCACAACGTTCTATGGGACACGGCAAGGGTTAAGGGGAAACATGGCACAATGAAAAAATTTCCCAAAAAATTGTTTGTAAAAAAAACATCATGTTTTTTCTTTATGATCTCTACATTGACAAAAATTTTTTTAAATTTTTTTTTGGGGTTTGGGGGTAGCCCAATAAGACATTTAGTAAATTTTTAGCGAGCCGACACTAAAAACATTCCCCGTTTCTGGGGTAGTATTACGCAAAACAAGATCTGGGGTGCCTCGGCGAGCTCCACCCCGGGTGCCGATAAATGATTTGCGAGGGAAGCACCACGCATTCCTCACCCCAAAGGGGCAAAAACCCATTTGTTCAACCTCTTGACAAATTTATCTTTTATCTGGTTTTTCCCCGGGAAAAAGTCCCGGGAGATTCCCCGTGATTGCATACCTATTATAATGAAAAAGCAAACCCGTCGCCAAAAACCTTAGTTTGGTTTTTTCCCTTATTGCGCTTTATTGGTTTGCCAAAGAGGCGCCAATCACTTTAGCCTGGCTTTGACGACGGGAAGCGAAGACTGAATTTCAAATTACAACCCTCGTAATTGGTTTTAACAATGGCTTCATTTCCCCCTGTGTGGGGAAAAAACCGAAAATTTGTCAAATGTAAAAGGGGAACTATACCACCATTCCAACGCACATTATTTAAATTGCAACTTTGGCACAATGCTCTTTGTATTCTAAATACCGTAAAAAACGTCATAAGAACTGTTTTAACAAAGTAATATAAGCCTTTCTTGAAATTAAAAGCCTACTGTTTGGTCACACCCTAATTAAACTTGCGATTATATATTTTTTCAGTTAACCAGTGTGTACAAAAAAAACTGTAAAAAATGTTTGTGTTCGCTTAAACTTTCAAGGTTCTCGTTAAATTGTGTAGTGTGCATTACACACGAAAACGAAAATCGCCGTTTAAAAGTATCGTATTCTTCCTAAGGCAATTACCAGGTTTTCTGAATTGTAGTAAATAATATCAATTACACCTACGGGAGTGTTTCCCGACTAAACAAATCGAGAAATGTGAAGAAAAAGCTATACAATGAACTCGTATAAAGAAATTTACGGTTATCGCATGTAATAAGCTTCTTGCGAATTATAAATGATATAGGTGATTATTTTCTATCTAAAATAAATATATTGATCGTGTCACGCTCAAACATTGCGCCTCAAAAATCATACTCCAAATATTTTATTAAAATTTGTATCGTTCCAAATACAAACATCAGGCGAATTAGTTTAATGCCAATTTAAAGTCAATAATCAAGGTATAAATTTTGTGTTTAGTAACATTGAGCTAATAACTCAAAATTGCTAGCAAACAATGACTAATAAACTATTGGGGCGATCAGATTATGATACATTAATTTTACGATGAACAGATTTCATTGCAAATTTACATACTATATTTAACAAAAGTAAAAACCATTATGCAAATGTCGTTGACGGTATGTTTCAGTCTTCTACATGAAAAAATATAAAAAATCTCTACATGATAAAAACGTGCCCCAAAAACATAATTTGATTGGACACCCCTGTGAACACCTATTGAATGAAACTTTTGTTTTTTTTGGCAGTATACACACAACTGTTTGGACATGTTTTATCGCATCCACCCTGCATTTTGGAATAATTTTGCAATATCATCGTAAAGTTTTGGCAATTGTATGCACAAATATTTGATTCCATAATCTGAATATTTTCTGTCACACGTGGATTCGCAACTATATCGCCAGGAAAATTTATTTGAAACGTTTTCTATTGACAAAAAATAGAGGAAGTTTCTTTTGTGATAACACAAAAATTGACAACGGACTTTTGATGAAAAACTATCGAAATGTGAAAAATGTCAAAATTGTACGGCTAACTAAACTAAGATTTGGGAAACACTTACGCCGCTCACAAAAGTATGAAATTTTAAGGAGTGTTGCAGTGTTCTTTTGGAATCATGCCTGTAAAGTTTTGTTGTCAATGGTTAATATCTTCTACCTCAAAAAATGCGTAGGTAGGTCTTGACGCGCTCTAAATGTACACGGATACATACATACATCATCTATAAACTTGGTGAAAACCCTATTCGGCACCAAAAAGCCAACTAGCTCGGCCCTGTTGGCGGAAACGTAGAACCCTAGCAGCAGTGTCACTCAGGTAGACACAGCGGCAAATAACGTGGAAAAAACGTGTAGATGTAACTAAAAAGTTGAGTTTTCAGCGGTGATACTTTTTTGTTTACGGATTTAAACGTTAGAAATAAAATAAAGACATATTTGTGCTATGGTTATCACAAGAAACAAATTTAAAATGAAAGAATAAGGCCTGTAAGTGCACCATAAGGGGAACGCCTGACGCAAGGGTTTTTATGTCTCGAATGGTTAGGCATTGGCCTACATTTCTTTTTTAAAAATACAACTTACACTAAAAAAACCCACTTTTAAATTATCGTGATCTCAATTTAAATTTCGGTAGGGCCTACTCTTAATAAAAACATTATTCTTACATTTAAGTCCGGGATAAAGTCCGAAAACATATAGTCGATGACAGTGTGGTGTCCCCCACTGAGTTTTCCCGTTGTGTTTGAAAAGATTTAAATTTTTAATTTTGTTCATTTTTAAATTATTATACTTATTGTTTTTTACCCGTCACCGACACTCCTATTAATCGCGTTTTAAAAATTCAACAATAATTTTTAATTCATGCTTATGTCATAGGCTATCACACCGTTCCCAAATTTTTTACACTACAGGCCTACATAGCACATAGGCCCTACATTCAATTTGTTTCGTATGTGATGGGGTACCTCAAAACTACTACACTGTAGTGCGTTTTTATCAACAAAAAAAGGTAGCCTATTTATAGTAAAAAATTCGGAAAAAATCGTTTTTTAATTAACATTTTCATAATAAATACCAATTTTTTGCAGCCAAGTATTTTTAGAAGTTTCGTCATGTTCTGAATAAGCACACTTTGTCGATGATTCAAATTGACAACATCCGGATTATAGCTAGATGTAGGCCTAATTTATTGACATTTTCAGGGAAAATGATGAAAATAATACAAGTTGTACTATTTATTGTTATTACATTATCGCGGAAAACGTTAATATTGCACCTTGCACTTCAGCTGTTCAGTGTTATATCAATTTGTTGCAAAAAATTTGTTAATAACAACAAACAGACTCGTTTCACTTTAAAACTTACCTTCTAAATTCAAATTTGGTAATAATTCCTTGGACCAATACCAATTTCGGCGGGCTACTTTACTTTTAATTGTAAATTAAATAATAAATAAAAATCTGCTAATGAATTATTTTCTGGGTATTCTTACGCTCAAACATAATAATATACCCAACTATTATGATGATATTATTATATAATTATTTTACATTTCATCCCTATCCCATTCAGAAATATAGGAATAGGAAGGTTCAATTTTGGCTATAGTTAGCCTACCTACGAAATTACGCCTCCCTTGTGGTTGTAAAAGAGCGCAACAAATGCAAACCGCAGATGAAAATATACATCTTATTTATGCGTGTGCGAGAAAGGTAAATGTTAGTGAACGATCGAATAATCCCCGAATTGTCATAACCGGGCGCGACTAACACACGTTAGCGGCATAATACGCTCCACCCCCGGAATCACAATTACGCCAGCCATGTTGTGACGTAGCGCGCCGCCAGTGCTGGCGATCTACATGTCGATTTGGTGCCGAATAAGGCCGCATTCGCGCCCTAAAACACACAAAGTAAATTGAAGTCTTCGCTTCGCTCATCCATTAATATTTTCATTTATTGCTTATATGTATTCTTATTCACATTTATGTTTTATTCCTGTCTTTCAAATGCATTATTTGTATCAATATGTGTGCGAGTAGTAGTTTTCAATTGACCTTTATTTTCAAACTCTCGCGGGCAATTTGTTTTCCCTTCCTTCTGGTCAGTAGTAGTCTCGTCACCAGCTGCTAGTCCTGCACTGCGCGGGTAAACATATGTTATTTTGGGTGCGAGACTACGCCAGAGGGGGGTATATAAAGCCGGCCCTCGGCCCCGGCAAATCAGTAGTTCGATTATGTCTGCTACTCACATAACCCTTGTCTCTAGTGGTTCGGCTATGCCTGCCACTGAGCCAGGTTTTGATCATTTTCTCTTTTAAAGTTCATGTAAATACTAGTGAAAACGCTAAAATCCCGCCGCATTGATGGATGAGCTTTTTTTGTAAGGTTTTAGTTCGCGTAGGACCACTTTTCCTTGCAAGTGCTTTTTGAATGCATTTTAGGTGATTGTTGTCGAGTTTTTTTTTGTTTTCTTGTTAAATTGTTATTATAAACCTCAAAAAACTCATATTAAAACCTTTATTCTATGGATTCTGGCTAACTTTTTTTCAACTTTTTTTTTTCTTTCAAAAGAAACTACATCACCAGAGTCCATGTCCATGTGAAATATGAACGTTGTAGCTCTAAACCCTTTTGGTCAGAATCGGGCCAAATGTCAAAGAAATATCGCATTAAAAATCGAAAAAATCGTAAAAGTACGTTTATTTTATGGATTCTGGTTTAACTTTTTTTTATATTTTTTTTTACAAGGTACTACATCACCATAACCTTAATGTCCATTTAAAATATGAACTTTGTAGCCCCACCCGTTTTGGTCAGAATCGCCCAAATGTCACGAAAATATCTCACTAAAAATTGAAAAAAAATCATAAAAGTGCAATATTCATGAAAAATATTTCTTCGATTGTACCCAAAAAGTGGCACGTCTAAGTTCAAAGATTTCAAAGGTCCCCTTCAATTTTTATCAAGATCGCTCATGACGTTTGCCCGAATCGTGCGAACAAACAGACAAAACAAAATCAACAAAAAAATCAAAAACAAAACAACAAAAAAAAACGAGCTAAATTTTTTGGGGGTTTAGTGAAATTGAAGTTTTCGCTTCGCTCATCCAATTATTGTCAATACACCATACCTATTATACCTACGTCACTTGCTTTTTTAATTTTGCTTGCTATGCCTATCCTCACCCTTGACCATCGAGACCGCCGATACCTCTAGACCTCCTAGACATCGGAACAGCGAGACCTCGAGACCATCTAGACCTCCTAGTTCTCGAGACCCTCTAGACGTCGGAACAGCGAGACCTGGAGACCCTCTAGATTTCGGAACAGCGAGACCTCAAAAACTTCTTACGCTATAAGCTCCCTAGTACCTAGAGAGACCCTATAGACCCTACAGACGCCATATTCCTTGACTCCTTGACATTTTTTTTGACGCTATAGCCCACAAGGCGTCCGAGGGCAAAGTTGAGGTTCCATTTGGGCTAACGGGGAAAACCCAAAACCCGCCCTTACTCTTTTTGTCAACCGCGGCCACTTTTCAAGCGTGTTCGCAACATCTGGCGACCGTGACAGGACACTAATCTTTTGGTTTGTAAAATGGACATTTTAAAAGAACAACGCGCACCCATTCGGGCGTCTTTCACGAAACTTTGCACTCAAATTGCAGTTGAGCTAGGCGAAAACATCATCCCTTAGAAATGTACATGCTGCTAGACTTACTTACTGATAAACACGATAGGCTAGCCAACCTAGATTATCAAATTATTGCAATTTAGACCGAGGATGATACATTAGAAGCTGACATAGTAAGCGACGAATATGAAACGATCGAATCCTACCGCGAGGAATACAAATCTAATAAACGACATTCGCGAGTCAGAGCTCGCAGTGTACGGATGTGTCTAGTGCGTCGTGAGTAAGCCGCGAGCACAACGTTTTCCGTAAGTTTGGATATCAATCCACTTGAAAAGTATTATTATCAAATGCTTATAGACAGCCGCATAGCGACTGTTCTTATTTTGATATTACATAGTCAATAACTACTTAAAGTTTAATATTAACTAAAAGTATTCATAGTTTATTGAAAGCAGCTGTTGCTTTCCATCATTGTCTGGCCAACTCAGTGCTGTTGCTGCAACTACGAGTCGAATTTCGAATTTGGACTTTGTCCTCTGGCACGTCGCCAACTAGGCGAGTGCTAGAGGTATGATAAGAACCGATCGCAGCTTGCAGGATTCGTCAGTCATGGCTTCCGACCGACCCCCCTCACTTCCACTCAGGCAACTGGTATGTTACCACAAAACGTAGCAGCCCCAGTTCAGCAATCAAAAAAAACAAGACGATCTCATAAACACTATTACATTTTAACCACCAATGCCTCCGCTGCCAAAAGGCTAAAAACCCGAAGCGTCAAGAAATCGTGTGCAATCCACCACCTCAAATCAAAAAAACATCAAATCTCTCAATAGTCCAACCTTCAACTTCGCTCACTGTGACCTCACAGTCCGCTGGCATATTTCCAGACTGTTTTTTATTCCGTTCCGTGTCATTTGGAGATAAGGCGTCTAAAGGTTCAGTATTTTTTTTTCCCATGCCCCTATCAAAGATTAGAGTCTAAAAATTTCACAGAAGACACTTTTCGACATACAGTTATGATAACCCAAATTTTTAAAAAGTAAAAAAATTGATGTTTTTTAATACAGGAAATTTTTAAAGTTTTTTCGCATTGGATATGGAACAATATGCAGCGGTTTCGACTGTTTCAGTGAACGCGCTTTGTTCTATATCCACATTTAATTCCAGACTTTTTCTATATCCGTTCCGTGCCCATTGGGGAATAAGGCGTCTACAGGTTCAGTTTTTTTTGCATGCCCCTAAGATTAAGTCTGAAAATTTCACAGAAGACACCTTTTGACATGCAGTTATGATAACCCACTTTAAAAAGTAGAAAAAATTATGCGGTTTTAATACAAGAATTTTTTAAAAGTTTTTTTGCATTGGATATGGAACAATGTAGAGCGGTTGGGACTTTTCAATGAAGGCGATGTGTTCTATATCCACATTTTTTTTTTATTATGACGCCCGTATATACAAAATAAATGCTTGGAGTTACATCCAGTAATTTTAACCTAAAATCTCATCTGTGACGCTAAAGTCCTGCCATTTTTAGTTTCCACAATGAATTTACGTTTAAGTCTACCCGACTTAATTTATGACTGTCCTATTAATGATAAGTAGATTATACCGGCAGGTAGGCAAATGAGATTTATTTATGTGCAATCCATTTATTATTTATTTTTTATTTTTCAAATGATTATACGGCTATGCCTAGAACAGCCAGTGCCAAGTCTTATTTGGGCAGTAGTTCACCGAAGGTCATTTGCAGTTTCTCAATTTTTACACAAACATACTATGTAGATAAAACACAACACAATTGCTAAAAATAGTGAGCATTTAGTTAGTAGTGAATCGGTATAGTTTTGATTTGTAATAGCTTTGTAAATTGCCGACAATCTTGCAATCAGTCGCCGCCTGTTGCGAACACAAAGCGACCCAGTCGAGCGGGATGCAGGTGTGCATGCCTGTTCATCTTTGGCTGGACCGGGGCGCGGAATAGAGCACAACGGAATAGGGCACAACGGAACAGAGCACAAACCGAAAATTTCCGAATCGAGCAGTGTTGCCAAATTTAATGTTGTGTGTTCGGATCCGTTGCAGAACGGATTACCGCACACCAGTAATTTGTGTGATGTATTCCAGTTGTGAACGGAGTACAGCACAATGTGTTGACACTTAGCCGTGTGTGCCCTGTTCCGGATCCATGTGGATTAAAAGCACCATTTTGTGCGCTTTCCGTTGGTGTTTTGTCCTGTTCCTGCCACACGGATTACCGCCACACGTTAGCTGTGTGCCTGTTCCGGATCAGAAAGGATTACGCACACATTTGTGCTCTGTCTGTCCAGCACGGATTACCCCACACAACTTAGCGTGTGTCTCTGTTCCGGATCCAAACGGATACGCCACATTTGTGCTCTGTTCCTGGCCAGCACGGATTACCGCACCACCTTAGCGTGTGTCTTAGTTCCGATCCAAACGGATTACAGTACACATTTGTG
>JAMZAV010014037.1:0-15508 GCA_024449915.1 Sweltsa coloradensis
AAAAAAAGAAAGTTGAATCCCAGGCCTATGTTTTGGGGTGGGGGGCCCTTTTTTCCGGCTTTTCGATGGGGCAACACGGCCGTTTGAGTCGGGTAAACGTCTCGAACTTCAAAGCCAGCACGTTCGCAGTCAAACCACCTGGGCCCAAATGCAGAGATCGGCGTTAGGGGTGACTCAACAACGGGTTGTTCTGTCCTAAACTGAGAAAAATGGTGGATCCAAAAAACTTTTTTCCGTGCAAAATTTGGGGCTTGGCGTTGATCATGTCCTGGGGCACGGGGTATCAAGATCACCCAGAGAAAGGCGCCTCTTTCACTGCCCTCAACACGCACAATCCTACACGAACGGGTTTCTCTGCCATTTCACCGACAGACGGATAGGGCGGTTACCCAAGTGGTCAAAAATCGCCACTTGCCCTTTGCCGTTACGGATTAAATGAGTTTTCTCATCACTTCAACGTATCGTCTTTCTGGGACCCGGAACCTTCGACCCTTTTACGTACAGAGAGGGGTTTGAACTTCAGCGGGCCAACGCAGAAAGATCTAGCGATTTTCAAGAAGACGGTTCTCAAACAGGGTTTTGCTGCTTCGCCCCGTCGGCGGTTCACCAGGGCGCATCATACGGTAATTTCTACCAAGCGCTCAAACGATCGTGGTTGGATCGCCCACGCACCGTCTCAGAAATATAGGCACCGTATCCAGATCTTTGGTGAACAGCGTTTCGATACCTTGCCCAGACTGGCTCAGTTGGTAACGATCCAGTAAGTTCTTTTGGCGGTAAAAAATCACTTCCCCGTATTGGTTCGATAGTCCTTCGCGGTCACTTTGCCCGCAATATACTAAAACCGGCACTTCAATGGTGGTGATTTCATCTTTTTCAACTGGGGGTATGGCGAGCAGATGCGGCGGCCTTTCTCAACTAATCTTACCGTTGGTTTTAAAATCAAAGGGCGCAGTTTTACCACGCAGACGCTCTGGAACCAACTCCCTCTGCACTTGTTATCACGGACTCGAAAAAACCTTTGGGAAAGAACGGTCAAAGGGTCTGCTCAGGTATAGCTCAATGCACGCAGAATGATGGTCGCAGGCAAATTTACGGGGGGACGGGCCTACGCCAAATAAATTATCTTTTGGATCAAACTCAAAATCCAACCATGAACACGGTAGAATGATGCGTGCGTTATACGCACCCTTTCCCGAAGAGTGGGTTTTCCTTTATGCTGTCGAAAACACACCTGGATCGGGCAATGGGATACGATAAACCCCTTTTAGTACCGTTTTATAAAAAAGGTACCGTTTTCGGTCATGAGGGGATTCCCCATGTAGACTTTTTTGTTCTTGTGTCTTTGCCGTGCTTCTGGTGCTTTACCTCATAATCACCAGGCGCAACTTAAAAGCGCAGTGGAGCAGAGTACGCACGCCACGGATCTGGCCTCTTTGACGTCAAACACTGGCTCACCAAGACGGGGCTAACATATTGCAGCTCCGAATTCCCTGTGCTCGGATCGGAAAAACGAAAGGAAAGGCCGCTTCAAGACCGTGTTGCCTTCAGGATCTTGCTCATAAATTTCTGAAAGATCAATTGGATAAAAGGAGAAAGGGTAGTCCAAAACTTGTGGACGTTTACCAAAATCCTTACGAATACGTTTTTTCTCGGTATAGGAGTAAACCATGGGTTCCTCAGCTCGCGGGAAAGTCGAACCACTCTGTCCGTCCGATAGCAGGACATTTTCATGCAGCCCGTTTTATCGACCGGAAAGCGGGGACACTTTCCGAAATATCTTTGCTATCACATTTAAAAAAATCATTTTCATTGCGTCTCCCCCCAAACTCCTGGACGTACAGCCGCAGTATTTTAAAAGAATCATAGAAACAATAGGGGAGGCGCCCGTACCAAAAACAGTGTAAAAACGTACGGGCGCCCTACAGCGCAAAAAGGTGGGTGACTAAAAAGCACCACCATCAACCTAAAGGCTGGGCTGAAACCGGGGAAGGTTGGCTTTTTTAACTTCAAATTCAGCGCCAGCTTTTTCCAGAGCTTTTTTCGAGCTTCGCGTCATCTTTGCTCACCCCCTTCTTTCATAAAGCTGGAGTGATTCAACAATCTTTAGCTTCTTTCAAGCCCCGACCCGTGCGTACGTACTGCTTTGATCACAGCAACTTTATTTGCGCCAATAGCTTTCAGAGTAAAGCGATTCAGTTTTCTCTTGGCGCTTCAACTTTGGGCCAAAACAGCAACGCGACAGACAGCAGCAGAAACACCGATTTTTTTTTCCATACAGAAATAATTCAAAAAAACGTCCCTTACAGACATAGCTGCAACTTTCCAGGATTTGGCTTTATGATAGCAAACAAGGTTCCTAAAATCAAAATAGTGTAAATACGTTAGCAAAAGCAAAAAAAGAGAGGCTTATCCGCTTCTTTCTGATCGCGTAGTGCAGCCAGAGTGCGAACCAGTTTGCCTGCAGAGGCTTCTTTCATGGTTGCCATCAGACGTGCGATTGCTTCTTCGTAGGTTGGCAGAGTTGCCAGGCGGTCGATCTGAGCCGCAGGGATTAACTCGCCTTCAAAGGCTGCTGCTTTAACCTCAAATTTTGCATTTTCTTTAGCAAAAGCTTTGAACAGACGAGCAGCTGCGCCCGGGTGTTCAGAAGAGAATGCAATCAAGGTTGGACCAACAAACGTGTCTTTCAGGCATTCGAATGGAGTGCCTTCAACAACGCGACGCATCAAGGTGTTACGAACAACTTGCATGTGAACGCCAGCTTCACGACCTGCTTTACGCAGTTCAGTCATTTTGTCAACGGTAACGCCACGGGAATCCGCAACAACCGCAGACAGCGCACCTTTGGCTACTTCGTTGACTTCAGCAACAATCGCTTGTTGTCTTGAAGATTTTAAAGCCATTAGCTTTTTTCTCCTGGATTAGCTGGGGAAAATCCCCAGAACTCACTTCACTCAACATCCTTAAAACACAAGCTGTTGAGCGGCTTAACACGGTGAGCAGAATCCAGCAAAGTCATTCTTTTGTATAAAAAAAAAATGCTTTAGGCTCTGTCACCGTCTACGCAGGAAGATTAAGCGCCTTACAACACACCTGCGGTCTTGGACGGAGGCCTGGATAAGGCCAAGCTCCAACCGAAAAATTGTCTCTACCCTTCGTCATTCAAGCTGCAGCGGTATTAGCTACCTGCAACTTTATTGAACTTGGGTATATATCTTGCAACCAACAAGATATTGGGGCATAGGATTCTAGATAAATTCCAGCCCCAAGTCAAAGTGTTAGTTTGCTACTGCAGTCAAGCTACCTTGATCGATAGCAAGCCAGCACCCATGGTGGGGGGAAAGGCTAACTTTCTTGATAAAAATACCTTTAGCTTGAGAAGGGTTTTTGCTTTTTTCAAAGCAACCAGCAGAGACTCAAGGTTTTCTTTCAACTTGTCTGACTCGAAATCAACCTTACCAATGGTAGTGTGGATAATACCGTTTTTATCGTTGCGATAACGAACCTGACCTGCTTTAGCATTCTTAACTGCTTCAGCAACGTTAGGAGTAACAGTACCCACTTTAGGGTTAGGCATCAGGCCACGTGGACCCAAGATTTGGCCTAATTGACCTACAACGCGCATTGCATCTGGGGAAGCAATAACAACGTCGAAGTTCATTTCGCCTTTCTTGATCATGATCAGCCAGATTTTCCATACCTACCAGCTCAGCACCAGCCGCTTTAGCCGCTTCGGCATTGGGGCCCTTGGGCAAATACGGCAACGCGAACTGAACGACCGGTACCGTGTGGCAGAACAGTCGCACCAACGTACGTTTTGATCTGTTTTACGAGCGTCAATGCCGAGGTTAAACAGCAACGTCAACACTTTCTACGAATTTAGCAGTAGCCAGCTCTTTCAGCAGAGCAACAGCTTCGGAGATATCATATTGCTTAGTAACATCAACTTTGTCACGGATCACGCGCATGCGCTTGGTCAGCTTAGCCATTTATTAACCCTCCACTACCAGGCCCATGGAACGAGCAGTACCTTCGATTGAACGCATCATCGCGTCAGCGTCCCGAACCAGTCATGTCCGCAGCTTTGGTTTCTGCGATTTTACGCACCTGCGCACTCGTTACTTTACCTACTTGTCTTTGTTCGGCTTGCCAGAACCAGACTTGAATACCCGCCGCTTTTTTCAGCAGATAATGCTGCTGGCGGAGTTTTAGTAACGAAAGTGAAAGAAAAGGTCAGAATAAACAGTAAAAACAACAGGGATCGGCAGACCTTTTTCGTGCTATCAGTCTTAGCATTGAACGCCTTACAGAATTCCATGATGTTAACACCTTGCTGGCCCCAGAGCAGACCAAACGGGTGGGCTCGGGTTAGCCATAACCAGCTGAAACTTGCAGCTTGACGTAAGGCTTGTACTTTTTTGGGCCCATTAAAATTTCCTCATATGGGTAGTATCGCCCTCAACAGAAGGCTCCCCGTGTTCACTCCGCACTAAAAGCGAAGCATATAAAAACAAAAGGCGCGAAATTGTATTTTAATTCGCGCCTCTGACAAGAAAAAAATCTGCGCTAGGTTGAACCGTAGCTTAGCCTTTCTCCACCTGGCCAAAAGTCTAACTCCACCGGCGTTGCACGCCCGAAGATGGAAACAGAGATTTTTCAAGCGGCTTTTTTCATAGTCAACTTTTTCAACCACACCGTTGAAATCAGCAAAGGGGCCATCATTAACCCGCCCCAAAGTTCACCTGGTTCAAACAGTGTTTTAGGACGTGGTTTATCACCCACTTGTTGAAGACGATTCATAATCGCATCAACTTCTTTATCACTGATTGGTGCAGGGCGATCAGAGGTTCCGCCAAAGAAGCCCGTAACACGAGGAACACTGCGTACCAAGTTGCCAGCTCGCGTCATTCATCACCATCGGACCAGTACATAGCCTGGGAAGAATTTGCGCTCACTTTTACGGCGTTGCCCGCCAAGGATCTCTACCACTTCTTCAGTAGGGACCATGACTTCACCAAACAGCTTTTCCCATCTCGTGCAATTTGATATATTCACGCAGCGACTGCGCCACACGACCTTCAAAACCGGAAAAAGCCTGGACAACGTACCAACGTTTTTTTTTGGGGCTTCAGACATCTTAGAACCTCAGGCCAGTAAAAAAACGACACCAAGCGGACCAGAATACCATCCGGGACCCCACAAAATCACGGACATTACGGCGGTGACTGCCGCAACGATCAACGTCGTGTGTACGTTTCTTGACGTGTTGGCCAGATTACTTTTGTACTTCAGTACGCGCTTCAGGGGAAAACGCAACAGTGGCTTTGCCTTTGACGGTCATCAACGCACCACACCAGCAGCAACAATGATCAATACAACAACCATTTGCACGCAATGGCAGGCTGTACTCACGGTAAACAAAGTTACCGCCGATAGCCACAACCACAGAACAAGCGACAATCAACCAACTTAGCCACTTCCAGGCCGCGTCCGCTCCCTTGACCCTCGGTATTCGCACTCATAAACCAACCTGTCCACAATGATTCGAACAAACAATTTTTGCCTCGCGGTAATGCGAGGCAAACCAAACCGATCAGAGGCTGCTTAAGCATCATTCGGTGTTTTAGCTATGACGTATCGCAATCAATACAGTTTATACCCGTCATCAATAAAGCTGCAGCGGTGTTGGTTTACGTTCATCACCCAAATGACTTACCGGCGTAAGCTCATGGGAAATTCGTTCACTTGCCGCCTACCTGCAACTTCATTGAATTTGGGGTATAAGAGCCCATCTCACCAATGTTTTATGACGATAAAATCGCTGATGAGATAGGTTCTAGTTCACAGCGTAGAAAAAGGGCATCAAATGATGCCCTTTTACAGTTTTGCGCGTCAATGTTATCAGCAATTAAGCAATAACTTTAGCTACAACGCCAGCACCAACGGTACGGCCGCCTTCACGGATAGCGAAGCGCAGACCGTCTTCCATTGCGATGGTTTTGATCAGGGTGACAACCATTTTGATGTTGTCGCCTGGCATTACCATTTCAACGCCTTCCGGCAGTTCGCAGTTACCAGTCACGTCAGTAGTACGGAAGTAGAACTGTGGACGGTAGCCTTTGAAGAACGGAGTGTGACGACCGCCTTCTTCTTTGCTCAAAGGGTATACACTTCTGAGTCAAAGGTAGTATGTGGCTTGATAGAACCTGGTTTTTGAGCCAGAACCTGACCACGCTCGATATCCTCCCCGCTTGACACCACGCAGAAGGGAAAACCCACATTCTCGCCCGCACGCCCTTCGTCCAGCAGTTTGCGGAACATTTCTACGCCAGTACAAGTAGATTTAACAGTATCTTTGATACCAACGATCTCTACTTCTTCACCAACTTTAACGATACCGCGCTCTACACGACCAGTAACAACAGTACCACGACCGGAGATAGAGAATACGTCTTCGATTGGCAGCAGGGGAAAGGTCTGTCGATCGCGCGTTCTGGTTCTGGAATGTAGCTATCCAAGTGACCAGCCAGCTCGATGATTTTTGCTTCCCACTCAGCTTCACCTTCCAGTGCTTTCAGCGCTGAACCGCGGACTACTGGCAGATCATCACCAGGGAAATCATAGGCAGAGAGAAGTTCACGGACTTCCATTTCTACCAATTCCAGCAATTCCTCATCGTCAACCATGTCACACTTGTTCAGGAAGACCAGGATGTAAGGAACACCCACCTGACGACCTAGCAGGATGTGCTCGCGAGTCTGTGGCATAGGACCATCAGTTGCAGCAACAACCAAGATCGCGCCGTCCATTTGGCTGCCCCAGTGATCATGTTCTTTCACGTAGGGTCGGGTGCCCTGGGCAGTCAACGTGTGCATAGTGACGAGACTTGGGGTGTCATACTCAACGTGAGAAGTGTTGATAGTGATACCACGCGCTTTCTCTTCCGGAGCGTTATCAATCTGATCAAAAGCACGAGCACTACCGACGTAGGTTTTAGCCAATACAGTAGTGATCGCAGCAGTCAGGGTAGTTTTACCATGGTCAACGTGGCCAATAGTTTCCTACGTTAACGTGCGGCTTGGAGCGTTCAAATTTTTCTTTAGACATTTGATTGTCCCTCTAAGACACGGATAAATCGGTGGTATCACCACAAACCAAACCCAAACATTGGCTTGCTGGATCCAGTACAGAAAAAACAGGGGGCGTGGAGTTAAGAGGTGGTGCTGATAGGCAGATTCGAACTGCCGACCTCACCCTTATCAGGGGTGCGCTCTAACCAACTGAGCTATATCAGCACATCTTGGAGCGGGTAGCGGGAATCGAACCCGCATCATCAGCTTGGAAGGCTGAGGTAATAGCCTTATAAAGATGCCCGCGTCCTGGAACTCGGCTACCTGACTTTTCTTTGAAATTAGTAGGCTTTAGAGAAGTGTTGTTACACGGGGTCTCGAACCTTGTCGAAGGTTCTCACCCTTCTCCCGACAGAAGAAAAAACTACTTTTTCTATCGGGTTTAAACTTGTTACCAAGATTTAATATGGTGGTGGGAGAAGGATTACTCGTCACTTCGTTCCTCACCCTTCGGGCCGTGCTACGCACGTTGTCTCGCGCTGCTCGACTCGAACCTTGTCGAAGGTTCTCACCCTTCTCCCGACAGAGAAAAATACTACTTTTTCTATCGGTTAATCTGTTGCCAAGATTTAATATGGTGTGTGGAGAAGGATTCGAACCTTCGAAGTCTGTGACGGCAGATTACAGTCTGCTCCCTTGGCCGCTGGGGAAAATCCCACCAGATTTTTATTTTTACAGCTTGATTGGTGCCGGCTACCGGAATCGAACTGGTGACCTACTGATTACAAGTCAGTTGCTCTACCTACTGAGCTAAGCCGGCATCAAGTGGAGCGCATTCTAGGTAGTGTGAGCGTCCTATGCAACAAAAAAATTGCGATCTATGCACTGTCGCTCATAAATCCATCTATTCTGGCCTAGAAATGCCATTTTCCCTAAATGAAGCGCAAAAAATCATCACAAAAGGGAACCTAAAGGATAATTTTTTAAAACTGCGTGTTTGTTCTCACTATTGATACAAATTCTTATCAATAAGTAACATTTGCGAAAAAAGCCTACGCCTCAAACTCTGCTGCCTATATTATGCAGCTTGTTTAATTATCTGGAGTTGGCGTCAAGCGCCGTTCCCTCCTGCGTAACAGGCAGAACTTGGCTTATGATAAACAGAGAGCAACCTTTAGCGACCCCTTATCTTCAGTTTGATCGTGCTCAGGGGCCGCATTGCGAAACTCAGTGCCGTTAACACTGTCAGAAAAAGAGTTTGTGAAACTGAAAGGGGATTAACGAAGACCTTTTTTGGAAGAAGTCACTCAAATTTATTTACCTCTTTCACGTCTGTTGAACTTCTATATCAGCTCTAACTTGCGTCGTCAGGCTGTTTTGGAGCAGTTTCTTGGACAGATGGGAAAACGTTTTCCCCCTTATCATCGGTATTGCCGGTAGCGTCGCGGTAGGTAAAAGTACCACTGCACGCTTGTTACAAGCATTGCTAAGCAGTTGGCCCGGGAAACCCACCGTAGGTGAAAGATTTGATCACTACTGATGGGTTCTTGCACCCCAATAAAGTGCTACATGAACGTGGCCTGATGAAAAAAAAAGGGGGTTTCCCTCAATCCTACGATATTCAAAAGCCTGGTGAAGTTCGTCTCGGCCGTTAAATCTGGGGCCAAGCATGTTACTGCGCCTGTTTTATTCACACCTTATTTACGATGTGGTACCTCAAGGTAATAAAGTACTCGAACAAGCCTGATATTCTGATCCTAGAAGGCTTTAATGTGTTGCAAAGTGGTATGGATTACCCACACGATCCTCATCCTGTGTTTGTTTCCGATTTTGTTTATTTTTCAATATACGTCGATGCCCCAGAAGAATTACTGCAAACCGGTATAAACCCAAACCCCTTTTTAAAATTCAGGCAAGGGGCGTTTCTAATCCAGACTCTTATTTTCATAACTATGCCAAACTCCCTGAGGAGGAAGCGATCACCATTGCCACTCAATTATGGAAAGAGATTAATGGATTGAATTTAAAGCAAAATATACTTCCAACGCGTGAGCGCGCCAGTCTGATAATGACTAAAAGTGCTAACCATGCGGTGGATAATGTGCGGCTGCGAAAATAAATATACTCAAGTTCAATGAAGTTGCAGGTAGACCCCCTCAGTTGTCCACCTGCAACCCATTTAAATTTTGGTGTAATCCTTATTCGGCACTACGTAGCGATATCCCCCCCGATAAAGGGTGTAATAACACCCTCTTGTTCAAGTAATAATGCACCTTGTTGATCAATTCCCTTTGGCAATACCAAAAGTTTGCTTTTCACCAATCAGCAGCTTAACTGGCCGATCAAAAAGTTGTCCAGACGACGCCAACGAGAGATAAAGGAACTTAGGCCTTCTATTTCAAATTGCTGCAATGAGGACGTAATGCATTGAGTAATGCGGCAGCCAATTCCTTTGCGATCAATAGGGGACCCCTGCTTCCTGTAAATTAATCCACTGTTGTTTCGATCTGGCTAGCATTGGATCCAGGGCATGGCCATATTGATCCCAACACCCAGAACCAATTGGGCTGCATCGCCAGTTTTACCTGTCATTTTCAACCAAGATCCCTGCTAATTTTCTGTCATTAAGGTATAAATCATTTGGCCACTTAACCCGAACCTGCTCTGCTCCCAAGCGTTGCAACACTTCAGCCATAACAATACCGATAACAAACTCAGCCCCATCGCCCCTGCCGGCCCTTGATCAAGGCGCCAGAACATCGATAAATAGAGGTTAGCACCAAAAGGCGATACCCAATGCCGGCCACGCCTGCCACGACCCGCCTGTTGATACTCTGCAACACAGGCATCCCCTGAAGCCAGAATCTGCCATTCGGTCTAACAAATATTGATTCGTGGAATCCACCACAGGTAACACAGTGATCCGTTTATCTTCCAGTAAATTAATAATGCGTTCAGCACTCAACAAATTAATCACAGTGGGGTAAACGATAACCTTTACTGGCACCGTGAACACATCCTGTCCCCATTCGCGAATAGTTTGGATATGCTTATTGTCGCCGCACGACTCAATGCCCAAAACGTCACCCAAATGCTCACCTGAGTAAAACTCACCGTCAGCGAGCAGCGGAGATAATTCTCAATGGTACTTTTGGTCTCTCATGACAATACCTCAACAGCCTCCATTTTCCCCTGTAGCACCAATAAAACGTATTCTGGCTCTAGCCAGATATCAAACTTTTCTGGCAACGGTATTACGTACATGTTTGGCCAGTGCTACCACATCTTGGCTACTGGCATTATCTGTATTGATCAGCACTAAAGCCTGCTGGCGATGTACCATTGCCCCACCAATCTGATAGCCTTTTAACGAACACTGTTCAATAAGCCATCCTGCCGCCAATTTCACTTGCTCATTCTGTTGCGGTAGCTGGGCATTGAGGGTAGTGTGCAGCAAAACCCGTGCTTTTCCCCACTCACTTGTGGGTTTTTAAAGAAACTGCCTGCGTTACGGTGATCCGTGGATCAGGTAATTTGGTACGCCTCATGGTACAGACAGCATCAAATACTTGCTGTGGCGTCACCCCTTTGTCGATCCGTTTGGTGAGATCACCATAGTCCAATTTGGGCACCACTGCTTATTCAGTCGCAAACCAATCCCACAATCCACGTAGCCAATTTTAAATTCATGTTTAAAAATACTTTCTCGATAACCCAAATTTTGCAACGTTCAGTGCTCATTCGGTTGATCTCTCCGTATTCAAATCCAGCAGGTCAACATATTACAGCTTTTAAATTCAATGCATATCACAATTATTTTGGATCGGGGCTGAACCAACCAGCCTGGGATCAACGCAAGTTCTTAACCAGGGATCCCGCGATTCCGCATAATTCCACCAGGTTATGCAGTTTTCACCTGCACTGACATGAATATGCCAAGCATCCTGCTGGTTTCCTTAAGCTGAATTCCTTTAATTGTTTTCATCACCGGCCAGTAAAAACCTCCAGGAATAGGACGTTACTTCCTTCGCCCAGTATAATAGGAGGTTCTTGACGTTTTTGCGTTTGCTGCCCAAGTTTTGAGCATTATTTTCAATATTTTTTTCCCCAATAACTAAATGCGCCGCGCTAACCGGAAACAAGGGTATTGCAATTTTTTAAAGGTGCACTTTCAATAGACATGACGTTAAAGATCCTCACGAAAAACCTGGCCGATCAGTCTACCCGATTCGTTAATATGGCTATGCCCAAGTTTATCTCAAATAACTCACAGTAACACGTCGTTTAATTTGAGACACTTAACCTTTTGATTTTAAAAAATAAAAATTATTACATTAGATTTGTCGTTTTTAAAGCGGGCGGAATTGGTGAGCTGAGAACAAGATGTAAAACAGGCGGCAAATATCGAAGAAAATTTAAAAAAATTTAAAAAAAAATACAAATCAACAAATTAAAAGAAACCCAGCGGGAAATGAAAATATGGCACAGTAAAAGCTTTATTTATAGGGTAGATGCTCATTCCCCTTCTTATGTTTGCCTTTGGCTTCATAAACCCAGGAATGTCAGAGCTGACTTTTAGGTGCCTATGCCTGAATTGATCGCGGCAGAAAAGCGAAAAGTTTGTCCCTCTCCCTCTCGAAATATGATGGGTATTTGCCCACCAACGATAAAAGCTTTGCTTGTCACTGTTTCTCACACTAGGGCATCACGGGGGTAAGGCCCATCCCATTGTCCTAATCGATTTTATACACTTGCCTTGTGGAAAGTGTTTTTTTTGTCTTCAAAAAGGCCAGCCATTAAACCCTTTTTTTTTTAAAGGCTTTTGACCTGGCTACGTTCAAAGCGATCTACCACATTCTGTTTAAAGGTTTACCATAAGCCCTTTCGGGGCGCATCTGCGTCGCCTCATCAAGCGGTGAAATTTTCCAAAGCATCCGCAAGCCAGGCATAATCGTACGCATAGGGCGCTGTTGTAGTGCCTCTTAAAATGCGTCATCGCCGCCCCCACTCGCCGTGCTTCTAAACCTTTTGGCCCCAAGTGCTGCTTAAAATGGCGTAGCACCTTGTTTTTTGATCTGATAGCAATGCTTTTTCCCAATGTTCTGGTTCCCGACTTGAGACGAGGGAAACAGTAAAAACAAACGTTCGTCTACGACGCTTCAACCCACTCAATACAAAATCTTGTGCCAGTTTTGATCATCACATTCAATCAAAAGTTCTGCCCTCGCCCCTTGCAAAGGGCTTCTGGCGCGTTTTAAAGGCTTTTATCTTTCCACCCCCCCTTGTAGCCCCCCACTCCCCCCTCAGCCATCGCCCGATTTAAACGGCCCAAAGAGCCTGTTGTTGTAGAACTGGATCTCAGCTTCGGTGTGCAGGTTGTTTTGTTCATCGATGGCAAAATCCCAACAATGAAGAAACACGGTACTAAGACGCTTGCTCAGCAAAACCCTAGAAAACCCCTGGGTGACGAGGGCCCGATCCAAAAGATCGATCCCCCTGCCGTGCGGGATGCACTTCGCCCTGGCCGCTGAATACGTACCCGGTAATATCGACAGGCAATTGATCGTATCAGCCGCTTCCCCACACATTCCAATACTATTAGTACAAAAACATCCCGCGCGCTGTGCGGCTTTCAGCCCCCAACAAATAGTTCACTACCGGTTGATCCCATGCGGGCATTTCTACCAAGAGCTTTTCTACCTGTTTATAATCACCTTCCGCCAACTTTATCAACGCCCCTTGGTTTTCTTTTGGCTCTGCTACGTTTACGGCCCGGAACCCAAACCCCGGGTACGTGCCCCAGTATGGAAAAAACGGCGTAAAGGGGAAATTCGATAGAAAAAAACAACACAAATAACAGAAAGACGATAATCCCAAACCTGTCAGCTGGTTTTCCCGGTTGTAATTATCCCTCTGAATCAAAACCCAGCCCTTTGGGGGCCCGCTAACTTGGCCCCACAAGACCTGGTGATCAAAACCGGGGAAAAGGAATAACACCACATGGCTTACCCTCTTGTGAGTGGTGGCGGTTGAACCAAAAAAATTCGTCCCGGCCGCCAATTTTTCCCAAAATGGTGACTTTTTAATTGATCCGGTACATCCATTTAAAAACGGGTGCTGGCTCAGGTACTCTATTTTTATCCCGAACACTTTTGGTGGGAGGGTCAGAAGCATCAAAATAGGCCCGATCCAGGTAGACACGGTTTCCAAAAGACGTTTTAAATTTTTGTTTTGATGCGGGAAAACTTGGGCGGCGATCAAAAGGGGTGAACGAATTTTCACGGAAAAAAAATCCTGGTCCGGAGCCAAGAGAGGCTCTGCACCGCTATCCGCGACGACGGCATGATAAAATCTGCATAAAATTGTGCCCAGCTCTTGGTTAGATTTTTGGGGCCCCTTCACTTAAAGAACTGGAAAGTTTACCGTCATCTTTTATCCATAGGCACACCGCTTATTGCTATCCGCCAGCCGTAATTAGACCTGGTTTACCAAATGGGTTTTACCTTCCAAAAATGATACCGTCCCAAAATCGCATGTCCACCGTTTTACAGTGCACGCATCTTCGGCAATCGCGCGACGCAGTTCGATAGGCTAGGATCACCATTTCAGCAAAGGGTATATCGGGGCCCTTTTTTCAAAACACTGCGGTTGTCACATCCTGGTCATTCCACAAATTACCCCCGCCATTTTTACCCGAAATCAGCCTTGCCAACAACCAGGTTTAGCTCATTGTCGGAAATTGCGCCACCTTCTCTTGTAGCCGCGCAACTGCGAACCAGCACCTTTTTTCTCCCCCTCCCCCACTGCTACTGTTTTACCTTGTTGTTGTAAAAAACCTTTCCCGCACATTTCTTTCTTGCTTTGGCTTTGTTTCATTTCTGATAACTGTTGTTGCAACCTTTGGGTTTGCGGCAATCAACGTCTGTGCTTTTTGATGGTGTGGAAAGCCACCAACCCCCAAAAACGTAAACCCGCACAAAGGAAGGGGGCCCAGGATCGGGCCGCACTTTTTTTCCTTTCTGGCGGGCCGCATCAGGCTGCTGCGGGGAAAAGCCTGAACCACTTGGGGTTGGCTCTTTAACCCGCAGATGGGTGTTTTTTTTCCGTCTAAGGCTTATCCCATAATCAAATTATTGTAACGCACGGATCAGGGGTCATTATCGGTTATCAGCTACCGGGCCTGCACCAAACCCAAAATCTTGGCAAGGGTAGCCAAAACGTTCACTCACTACTATCGGCACAACGTAACCCAGATAGAACGTAGTCTCGGGAACCAAAGTATAGAGTTGTTGCGCATTTCCCCGCTGGTCACCACAAGGTATAAAACCTTTGGGCACCCCAGTGGGCACTTTGCTCATTTCCGTCATAGTGAAGGGGACTACGTTGAAAAACTTTCATAATACTTACAATGCCCAGTCGCCAGAGTATCACCAAAACAGTTCTCGCCCTTTACCACGCATGATTAACTCTTTTCCCGCAAGTTGCTGTGTCGGCAACAACAGTACCCCCCCCCCCTCCTTTATCCTTGGTCATGGGGATAAGATAAGGTAAACCCCCTGATTTTATGCATTAACAGTGCGGACTTCGGCCAATAGCATAATAAGATACGTATTGGCCCGGAAAACCCTAGGTTAATCACCGTGTTCGCATAATTAACCGCATTCTGTGACAAGGGGAAAACCAAAACACCCCCGTTTAACCTTCCATCCGAGGGTATTGGGGAGATCAAAAACCAGGGACGAAATCAATCAAAGGGGCATGATAACAACATGGCCAACCGTTCAAACGGCGCACTAATATTCCCCTTCGGGGAAGGCCGGGTGACCAAAATGGTCATTTAGGGGCGTTCCCAGGTAGACACTTGCAAGATCTCCCTACGCCTGCGGCTAACAAGGTATCCGCAGCTCAATGCCCCCTTTTTTTTGCCATGGCGCAGGCCCGCGACGCCACCACGTACTGTTTTTCTGCCATCTGGGGCACCCCTACGCACGCAGCCCGACTTTATCCCCGATTTCAGCAAACTGCGATCGGACCCGACTCCCCCCCCTCCAAAGGGTATTCATGGCACGTTCGCCAAACCGGATCTCGCTGGCACGTGATTGAGTGGGGCCAACAAAGCACGGGGAGCCCGATCCTCAAGCCGAAACCCCAATGCCTTTCTGCACCCTTTGGGCCCAAAAGCGGGCAAAGATGTTCCCACTCAACGGGCAACGGATCGCTGATCTAAGCCAAGGCGTTTCAACCCCGCAACCGCCCGAATAATGGCATCATAACACCCTTATCCAACTTAGCCAACCGAGCCCTAGTTTCCACGCAGACAAACCAAAAAATCGGGGCGCGCCCCTTTGAAATTGGGATTTTACGACGCAGCTGGGGGTGCCCCCTGGCTCCCCCAAAGGGGGTTTTCCGTGAGGAGAAATGATTTTTAAAAAAAA
>JAMZAV010014038.1:0-15738 GCA_024449915.1 Sweltsa coloradensis
AAATTCTTTATCTGCCACTATGTCGCCAACGGATTGAATGTAGTGATCATTTATACTATTTGGGTCACTAAGGTGGTCTGGTATATGCATTTCATCACTTTTGTTGTGTACGCTTAATTTACTACAGATATTCCATATGGTTGCAGATTTAGATTTATCAGAGGTTTCTTACCTCATATTCAAAAAAAGCTTTTTCTCTCGTCTAATCGCGCTGTCGTGTAGTTTCTTAAAGCACCGGTAATATTCTATATCACTATAACCTTAATGCCCATGTAAAATATGAACGTTGTAGCCCCACCCGTTTGGTCAGAATCGCGGGCCGATTGAAACTGGCGAATTAGACAGTCGTAGCAGTAGCGTAGTAGCTAACATCCTTAAAGGATTTTGAGCATGTTTCAAGCCATTTTTTCACCAAGAAGGAATGCTCGCCCTTACTTATATTTTTCTAAACCAATCGATAACCAACTAAAAACCCAAAAATAGAACCCAAAGACATAACCTTTCAATAACCATTTGTAAAACCAACTGATAACATTTGTTTCAAAAAGTTATCAAATGGTTATCATAGATAACCATTGTAAACCTCTTCTTTGTTGATTGGAAGACATATGATAACCAACTAATAACCATTTATAAACCAATTGAAAAACCAAATAACAACCAATACATAACCATGGTTATCAAAAGGTAAGGAACACCAGCGCGATCTCGTAGTCACTCAAATAACCAAAAAACAAATCAGATTACGGAATCAAATATTCTAAAAATAAGTACTTTCAATGAGTTAGGAACCCAATTCACATATGTACATACGAAGGAACAAATACACACTGGATGGAAAGAATTAGACAATTAAATTTTATTGGTGACTGTCGGTCTCGATCCCGGGATCCCTTCCTCCATAGCCGACGCTCTCTCCAATGGCCACGGAACCTGTGCCAGGAAAAAGCGCGCAGGCTTGCTTATAACGTTGGGCCGCGCGCTTGTATCGTGTGTTGCAGAATGCAACGTCTTTACTACTCATATTGTAATTTTATAATTTCGTTCCTATAAAACATATGATTTAAAAATTATCTGGAATTCTTTTAAATAACTAAAATATACTTAAAAAATAGTTATTGCAACGTTCCAAATCAATCTTCGAAATGATAATTCTTCCGATTATCCCTGACATCAAGTGTTCATATCTTTGCGCCCGACTGATAATTTTCTACAGTATATCATACAGTCATCAATATAAAAAAACGGTTTTGTATACAATAACTTTGTATAATATACATAGACCCCACTTCGCTCCGAATGAAGAAAAAAAAGGGAACTTCAGGGAAATTTTATGCTTTTGGATTACCTATATTAATGATTTAGATTTAACTTATCATTTGATTTAAAACAAATACATATAGTTGTTTATCAATTAAAACCATAGTTGCCATTTAAGTATTATTATTATTATTATTATTATTTTATTATTATTTTTATTATTATTTATTATTATTATTATTATTATTATTATTATTATTTTATATTATTATTATTATTATTAATTATAGGGACTACGAGTGAGCTCCGCGCAGTGCAAGTCTTGAGTCATGTCGCCAATAGGAACGTGTAGTCAGTGTTCTAAAAACCCACCCCAGGACCCGGGGAATTTGTGCATTGTGCAGGGTGTGATTCTCATGTTCATTACGAGTTTCTCAGGTTCCAAAAAATCGACACACAAGGGAAAATCGCAGGTATTGAAGTTGCAGTGGCGTTGCCCTAAGTGTAGGGCGGACGGGAAGCTTGCTGATAGTGGCCCCCCCACGCCCACTGGATCGGACGTTGTTGGTGCCCTAGGAGGTGGAGAATCTAGTGAGACGACACAGGCATCAATCGAGAAGGTACTTAGTGTGGTGTACGAGCTTCGTGACGAGCTTAGAATAGTGAAGAAAGAGCTGGAGTCATTGCAGGTGATAAAAGACGAACTAAATGAAAGTAGGAAAGTAAACGCAGCCCTTACGCAGAGAATATCAAAACAGGATGAAATAATTGAAGAGTTAACTGACCATCTTCACGAGCTAGACCAGTACGGCAGAAATAAAAACTTGAAATATCGAATGTGTTAGAAGAAGACGGTGAAAACCTAGAAGAGATCGTGGTCAAGCTAAGTGAGATTGTAGGTGTTAATATTACGTCACGCGATATCGATGTGGTCCACCGTGTAAAATCAAACAGTAAGTACCCGCCAAAAGTAATTGTTCAGTTCGCTTCTAGAAAGAAGAGGGACGAAATCCTCGCCTGTCGTCGCAAGGTGTCGGTGAGGAATAAAGACCTGTTTCAGGAAGAAGAGGAGGACGGAAACCTTCCCATATATATAAACGAACATTTATCACCTCACTATAAGCATTTATTCTGGCAAGTGAAAGCAAAAGCAAAGGTGACAGGTTTTAAATTTGTCTGGTTTAATCGCGGGTCTATCTGCGTCCGAAAGGACGAAAAATCTAAAGAAGTACTTAAGGTAAAAACCCAACGTGATATTGATAAATTAAATTAGGTATATAGGATAAATGGATTTGTGGAGTCCACCGTCTCCTGAAACGGAAGTGATTGATAGTATTGACAACTGGATTCAGGTGTGTCAAGGGCTAACAATAGTTCATTTAAATATAAGATCGATTAAAAAACATTGGATGAACTGAGAGTACTTCTGGAGAAAACAGTTAGATAAAATTCATGTGTTAGCACTAAGTGAGGTTAATGTGAAAGAAATATGTAGTCAATTTGAGTTGGTCGGGTATGAAATGTTTTTTTTAATTTAAGAAACGAAAGACGAGGTGGTGGTTTAATTCTGTACGTTAAGAACTCGATTGTATTTGAGAGGATAATGTGTTATTTAGTTATTTTGAAGGCATAGCAGGTAACATAATAGTTAACAATAATGTCGTGTCACTATTGTTTGTGTACCGACCTCCCAGTAAAACACAAAGAAAGAATTCATTCAGGAGATTGATAAATATTGGAAAGAGGTTAAAGACACAACCAGCAATATTCATTGGTGATGTCAACATTGATATACTAAGCGACTGTGATTCATTTGTACAACATTATGAAACAAGTCTAGCCGCTAACGGATTTACTAGGTATATCTCTGGGGCAAACACGTGAGGAGATGGTACAGGGCAGACTCAGAAGGTCGTGCATAGATCACGTTTATGTACGAGCGGTTAATATTCAGATTAGGTCAGCTATCTTTACCTCAAGGTATCGGATCATTATATAATAATGACATCATTGAATTATCTCAACATGAAACTAAATCTGAGGGTAAGAATTATGCCACAATTATGAATGAAAGTAAACTTCTTCATATTCTTAAAAGTATAAATGGGATATCTTGCTTTCTGCTAACAGCTGTGAAACATTGTATAATTCGTTGTATTTAAATTTCAAAAGGGCGTATGAACGGGCTACGTGTATTAAAGAGCAACGTTATAAACAAAAGGGGTAATAAATCATGGATGACATCAGAGTTATTGGATATGATATCAAAAGAGACCGTTTTTTTCCATCAATGGAAAAAGTGTAAAAATATAAACCTTGCGAAAGGGGTTTCCCAGGGCTGAGTACAACAACATTCGTAATATATTGAATAAGAAAGATAAAATAGCAAAACAGAATTACTACCGTAAGCTTTTGGAAAAAAATAAAGGAAATATAAAAGATACTTGGCAAACTATAAATACAATTATAGGAAAGAAAAATAAAGAGTCTGTAGATGCAGTTATTAAAAAGTATTTAGGCAAAAATGAGAGTCCCATTAATATAGTAAACAAATTTGCAAATGTTTTTGTAGAAGAGGTTGAGCATATCATTCATAATTGTGACGTGACTTGTGTTAAAGATGATACAGGAGAAAATAGTTAATTAACCAGCAGAAGCAATCGGTATACATTCCTCCTATTGATACGGCAACAGTGCAGAAATCATCGTAGCAATGAATCCGGAAAAAAGTGCCGGTTATGATGGAATAAGGGTTAAAGACTTGCAAAATATAAAGAATCAGATCAGTCCAGTAATTGCTTTGTTAATAAATTTATCAATTAAAGAGGGTGTGGTGCCAGATATGCTCAAGATATCAATTGTAAGGCCTGTCTATAAAAAAGGAAGCCATTATGATTATTCCAATTATCGCCCAATTGCCTTGTTGTCTGTGATCAATAAGATTATGGAAAAATATGTGTCTGGCTGTATAAGTGATTACTTTATGAAATTTAATATTATTAACAAAAACCAATTTGGTTTTCAGAAGGGCAAAAGTACATCTGACCTCTTATTAAAATTTTCAAATCTAGTAAATTCTAAATTAAGTGATAATTTGCATGTGGTATGCATGTTTATTGATTTCACGAAAGCGTTTGACACGCTCAACCACAAGAAATTATTATTGGCATTAGAAAATGTCGGTGTGAGGGGTCCAATTTTGCGATGGTTTCAGAATTATCTAGAAAATAGAAAATAGTTGTAAAAATAGGTGAAGTGTTCAGCACCGCTAAAATAATAAAATCAGGGGTGCCGCAAGGGTCAATCCTAGGGCCATGTTATACTTGGTATATGTTAATGCGATACGCGATTCTTAAAGAAGTGTTTGCATATTTTTTTGCCGATGACTCAGCATTAGTTGCGATTCATAGGAGGATTTCAATTGCTGAAATGTATTTGCAAGAGGATTTAATAATTTACTGAGATGGACTCATGATGACGGTTTGATTGTTAATGCTAAAAAAAACAAAATAGTTCCATTTCTACTCCTTTAAATCTTGAACACAATGTTGCTGTTAAAGTCATATCACACTCGGTACAGTGTTTGCATAATACGTTAATCAAAACTCACGTGACATAAATTGCAACTGTGATCAAGTGATTGAGTCGGTGTACAGTCACGTGTATTTGGGATCGAAGTTGATCAGTGCTTTTCTTGGGACAAACATATTAGTAGATTATGCAACAGGATTCGACCGTGCGCAGCAAACTGTACCATTTAAAAAATATTCTCCCATATAGTTTACTTCGTATGGTTTATATCGCAATGGTTGAGTCAATCATCTCGTATGCACTGTTGGCCTGGGAAATGCCTCTCATATGTATATTAATCAATAGAAAGTTTACAGAAAAATATATTTAAAACAATTCTACCCAGTCGTATAACAGATCATTGTTCGTCAAACGAGTTATTCAAAATAATTTAATTGCTTCCCGTAAATGTATGTATATATATAAGTTAATAACTAAATTTTATTATAATGATGAACACAAAATTAAATTGACCATACCATATATACAAGAGCGCAAGCCGCAAATGACTACAGAGTTCCTTTGACAGCAAATAAATATGGTGAGCGATCTCTGCAGGTTAGTGTGCCGCAGAGTTTTAAATCTCTTGCGCCGAAATTAAAAGAATTGGATAGGTTGAGCCAAGTCAAGATAAGAGTTAAAGAGTTTTTTTGTCCAATTTATGTAGAATTTGTTAATTATTTTTCGTTTCCTTTTTTTCCAGAGCTCTTTTTGTATGAGTAACTGTTCATTTTATTTTGTTGTTTTTGTTATTCAAATTTGAATTGTTTAATAAGTTTTTATAATTTATATTGTTAAACATTATGTAGGAATTAGCCATGGAATCTGCATTCCGTATCTAGCATGTAACTTAATAGTATGTAATAATTATTTTCATAAGAATATAACCCACAGACAAGCTTATCAAAGCTTTGTGGGCAATCGAATAAAATTTGTAATTATTAATTCCCGTAAGAAAAATTTATTTGCCAATAAAAAAATAAAAAAAAAAAAAAAAAAAAAAAAATTATTATTAAATTTTTTTATTATTATTATTATTATTATTATTTATTTTTTATTATTATTTTTATTATTATTTTTATTTAAATTTTTTTATTTTATTATTTTTATTAATTAATTTTTATTTTATTATTTTTTTTTTTTTAAAAAAATTTTTTAAAAAAATTATTATTATTATTATTATTTTTATTTTTTTATTTATTGGATGACGTAGCGAGCGAAGGGGAAGATTTCAAATTTTACTGACCCCCCCCAAAAAAAAGCTCGGGTGTTTTTTTTTTTTTGTTTTTTTTGTCTGTTTTGTTCCACTATTCCGGCAAAAAGGCATATCATCTTGGGGAAAATTGAAGGGGGCCTTCGAAAAAACCTGAACTTAGGGCGGCCACTTTTTGGTACAAATCGAAGAAATTTTTTCCATGAATACGTACTTAAAATAAAAGATTTTTTTTGATTTTTTTGTGCAATTTTTTTCGTGACATTTTGGGCCGATTCTGACCAAACGGGTATTGGGGGTATTTTTACATGGACATTATGGTTATGGTGATGTAGTTTCCTTTTAAAAAAAAGTTGAAAAAATGCCGAATCAATAGAAAAAAGGTTTTAATATAAATTTTTAAAATTTTGTGCGATATTTTTGTCACTTTGGGCCCCATTTTGACCAAACGGGTGGGGGTACAAAGTTCCGATTTCCATGTACATTAGGTTTTTTGGGGATGTATACCTTTTGAAAGGGAAAAAATTGAAAAAATTAGCCAGAATCCTTTAAATAAAGGTTTTTAAAAAAAAATGAGTTTTTTTTAGGTTTTAATAAAAATTAACAAATAACCAAAAGAAACTTTTACAACAATCCCCCTACTTTGGGTTCAAAAAGCCTTCAAAAAAAAGCTTACTAAAAAGCTCATCATCAAAGCAGCGGGACTAAAGCGTTTTCCTAGTTTTTTTATCATCAAAAAACAATAGAACTGTCCAATTTTCTAAATTTTTTACCTAAAATTTTTTGTAGAAAAGAACCTGATGAGGCTTTTCACACGGGGGGGGCGTTCCCCCAAACAAAAAAACACTAAAAAGGGTAAAATCTAAAACATAAATTTCCCTTTTCAGAAAATGGGGGTCATAAAAGAAAAGTGAGAACCCTTAAGATACGTCCCAAAGGGTGAAGAAAACTGGTGATTTAAAGGCAGTTTTTCAATTAAAAAATAATGACTTTTTTAACAAGGCGTAACAGATAATTGGGTGAGTGAAGCGAAAACTTCAAATTTTACTGACCCCCCAAACCCAAATTTAAACTCGGGTGTTTTTTTTGGTTTTTTTTTTCTGTTTTGTTTGTTTTGCACGATTCCGGGCAAACGGCATATTTCCATCTTTGGGTGAAAAATTTTAGGGGACCCTTTTGTTTTCTCTGGAAAATTAGACTTGCCGAAAGTTTTTTTGGGGGCAATCGGAAAAATTTTTTCAAAGAATATCGTACTTTCCCCGATTTTTTTTTTTGATTTTTAGTGCATATTTTCGTAACTTTGGGGCCCATTCTGACCAAAAAGAGTAGGGCTACAACGTTCTTTTTTTCACATGGAAAATAAGGTTTATGGTGATGGTTTCCCTTTTGAAAGGGGAAAAAGTTGAAAAAGTTCCCAAAAATCCATAGAAAAAAGGGTTTAAATGTGAGTTTTTTGGGGTTTTATAATAACTATTATCAAAAAAGAAAAAGAAACTTGACAACAATAAACTACAATGCATTAAAAAAGCACTTGTAAAGGAAAAAAAGTGGTCCACGCAAACTAAAAACTTACAAAAAAGCTCATCCAAAAACGCGGCAGGAATTAAGCTTTTCCTAAAATCTTAACAAGTCCTTTTTAAAGCGGGGTTTTTGTTACAGTGGCGGGGTTGTCATATGGCATTTAAATTTTTTTTTTAATCCAAAAAACCTCATTTGGGTTTTATTACTTGAATTTACATTAATTGGAAATTGGTTGTGAGAAGGTTCATAAAAACCAAGGTTGTCAATTGGTTATGTATTGGTTTTTAATACGATTCTCAGAAAAAAGTAGTAAACCAACTAAAACCATGGTTCTTTGTTGTTACTTGGGGTTTTTACAGTTGGTTGTCAATGGGTTTTAGAATTTTTTATAGCAACCAGGGTTTTGTAAATTTGGGTTTGCAAAAATTATCAAATGGTTATCAATTGGTTTAATTTTTACATTTAGTTTAAATTCCTTTTCAGGATTTTTCAGCTGGGTTACTAGGGGTTATCGAATGGTTACAATTGGTTATCAGGGTTTTTTACGGAAGTTATCATTTGGGTTATGTTTGGGTTTTTAAAAAATTTTTAGAAAAGGGGCGTATCCCAAACCAAATTTGAATGTGTTTTCGGGTACCAAAAATCCCCTCGATTTTGATAATTTTCACGTCCACATCAGTTTCATGACGGGTGGGAAACACCTCGAAATCATCCCAACTTGCTTGAGTGGTTTTAAGCGCACCGCGGCTTGGCTGCGCGCCATAACGGGCACCTAGTTTTTAAATCTTAAAATTCTCTATTATTGTCTTATTCTTTTTTTTTATTGGATTTTTGTAATTTTAAGAACATTTAGTGTTAAGTAAAAATTATCTAGTGTAAAAAACTGGGTTAAAATAGTTTTTGAAGGTGGCATTCTTTTGTTTTTCTCATCTTTAAAACTTACATGATATCATAACTATTTTATTGATCATGTTAAAAACGTTAGAAAGTGAAATCCTTGATTTAAAATTTTATTTTAAGTTTGTGAGTGTTTTTTTTAAAAAAATTGTCTAGTTATTTATTTTTATGTTTAAAAAAACTTGAATCAATCAATCAATCTCTCTCTTCAAAGCTTGCTTTTAAAATCGGGGGAAAAAAAAAAAACTTAATATGGTTTAAGTGCAATTTGGGTAACAATAGTTTCATCTCTCACCAAGGTTTTGCCAAATAGTCTTAAAAGTCATGTTTTAGTTGCAATCGAACATTGTTTTGTTGGGCTTTAAATCTGAAAAAAACCAGGAGTTTTTTTAGTGGGTAAGTTCCTCTCGCTCCAAGGCAAACCTGAAACAATGTTGTTTTATTTAAGATGGTGACAATGAAAAGGGGTAATAATATTTCTCCTAAGGGCTCGTTTGCATTCAATCTGAAAAAAACAATAGTATTGTATATTCACGGGTACAAGGGTTTTTTTCATTAAATTAAATTAACAATTATAAAAACTACCGTGGGCAAATTCACTCTCATCACCAAGGTTTCCTGCAATCTTCTTTTATAAAACAGGTTACAAATTTTTTCGTTTTCTCATTATCTAAATTGTTTTCATTCAATCTGAAATATCTTATTTATATTTACATCTTTTATATTTTAAATTATATTTTATTATTATGGGTCATTATTTTAAAAAATGGAAATTTTCATGCCCTTTTAGGTTTTTCATATCAAATTTTAAAATTAAAACTCCCCAATTTTTTCTAAAATTTTATGACATATTCCACACTTTTTAAATAAGTTTCAAAAATTTTTCATTTTCAATTTACCCTTTTAACTAGGTGTAAACTTGGTAATACCATCAAATGTCTTCCCATGGGGGGGCGGGGTCACGGGTGAAAAAAAACCGTAGGGGATAAGCGCCATTAAAAAAAAATCTATGGCTTCAATTTCTTGTTTTAAAAAATCTTTTTTTACGATACCCCTACTGGAGGGGGCATTCCGTATAAACCGTGCTTTCGGTGGGTATGACCCTGTTGGACGGGGCCCCTCAACCTAATTTTAGGTCGAAAGACCCTTTATGTCGAAAGGGGGTTTTGCACATTTTTTTATGCGAATGACCCAGACGTTTTAAGTTGAAAGGCGCTTATACCCTAGGTTTTTCTCCCGTGACCCCGACCCTCCCTGGCATGCCCCCCCCCCTTCATTTCTAGTAATATGTTTATAAGACTGTACCCTCTACCTAACAAATGCATTTTGGCTCTATCTGTTAACAATATGTAATATTATTGGAATTTTTTTGTTTTGTACTATAAATTTTCCAAGACACCACCCCGTCTAAAAAATCGTGTCCCTTATTTTTTGTCATTAACTGGCAATTTCTGTTTGTGTTTTTTTCACCCCCTTGTTGCAGACTTTTTTTTTGGAAGATAAATAAAATGTAAAGGGTAAAAAGTTAAATTTGACTATGCTAAAGGGGGGGTTTCTTGTTTCATTATTACACACAAAAATATAAAAAAAACGTGTTTTTAGGTAAGTCATTTATACTATGTCATTCCCCTGGCACAAGTAATTTGGCTTAATAATAAAAAAAATAAAAAAAAATATAATATATATTTTATATATATATATATATTTCTGTAGTTTCAGGGTAGTTTTTTTAGTCTAATTTGCTAGGGAGTGCAGTACTTTTTCATTTGTACCATATGAATAGAGGTGGAATAACCTCAATTTTGTCATTCCCATGGACAAACAATTATGTCATTCCCATGGACATGGAAAAAACATGGTAATGCTAATCTTACAGGGAAATGATAAAAAAATTGTGCAAAACAAAATTTCAAAAAACGATCTCTGCTCGATTCATTAATGTGTTCAGTATCCTTTCCTTATGCACCCATTTTTTTTTTTTTAATTTTGACAACATTAAATTTAAAAAATAACATAATGATAATATTCCATTTATAATATAATGACCATATATTATCAGTTTGCAAAGTTCGCTATTTCACTCACCAAGGCTTCTAGAATGAATCCGAAGTGTTTTGTTTAAGATTAGTAGTCCGGATGTTAAGGGATATATTTGGGACATACCTTGCATTTTTTGATACAAGCAAGGCACTTGGCACACGTGTTTCTAGGGACCATACCCTACTAATTTTGACTTGGAGCATCGTGATATCCCGTGCAGGCACCCGTTATTGCATGTTGCCTACCCTGCTGGTTTGAAGGGTTGATTAGCAAACAGTTCGGTGTTTGGTGATAGAAATTTGAAAATTTTTACCAAATAGGGGTAACATAGGCTTAACATACTGGCAACGGGGAATTGCGGATTTCTTCATAGTTAAGGATGATTGCGGTTATAATTTTGGGGTTGAACATTTCGATTTAAATTTTTATTGATGACACCCTAGGTTTAATGTTGGATTATACGTTAAAGTGCTTCCCAAAATCTTCAAACAAAATGATGGTGCTAAAAATATGACTAGCGACCCCTAATTTGGTCATAGTTACCTGTTGACATAATGACCTGAGTAATGACCTATTTGATAAATGGTTAACACATAGTCGTGTGACCACTCTATTTAAAGCTTAGATGAAGTAGAATATAAGAAATAATTTTCAACATGCCACGTCGACCTGTGACCTTTATCGTCCTTTATTTGACCTTGATAACTGTTTCGGCAGGACTGAATAATGAATACTTATAGCACATCCAAATGCATGTGATATATTAACACGTTTATTTATTAAATGCGCTCAACATGTAAGTATATATCAATATGATATTAGCTGCATTGCGAACGCTTTTTTACTGTCGCGTTGATGGATCAGCAGTTTTAAACAATTGAACCATCTCATATACTTTTACTTGTGTCGTTTTTAACGTGTTTATACATAGATTATATCATTTAAAAAGGAGTAACCAAGCTCCTGGTTGATCGCTATGGTAATACACTTTTTAGATTAACATTCATTAGGAAAGTAACAATTCAACCATTCTTGATTATCAAGATGCCCGTTAGGGCGCCACAGCCAAGCCCCGGTGCGCTACACACTCGGGCAACCTTATACAGCAAGCAAAGTTGGGTGATTTCGAGGTGTTACCCAGCCGTCATGAAACGTGATGTGAACTTAAAAACTATCACAATCAAGGGGATTTAGGTACCCGACAACACATGCCAAATTTGGTTGGGGTACGAGCATTCCTCTTGGTGAAAAAAATGACTTGAAACATGCTCAAAATCACTTAAGGATGTTAGTTACTACTTACTACTACTAACATGCTACTGGCTACTTCTGTATTATTCGTCAGTTTTTAAATTGCCCAGCGATTCTGACCAACGGGTGGGGCTACAACTTTCATATTTTACATGGACATTAAGATAATAGGCCCTAGTGATGTAGTTCCTTTAGAAAAGAAAAAGTTGAAAAAGTTTGCTGGAAGGCTTCCAAATAAAGGTTTTAATATAAGCCTTATACAGGCATACATCAAGTAACTTATAGTTACTTGACAAAGATCGCCTACATTGTTTACAAAAAGTATGTCTTTGGGTCACTAGATATTTTACATTCTATTGTTAATTGTTAATTTCATAGCAATTAAATCGACTTTGATAAAATTATTATATTTTAACAAATAATTTTGACAGTCATTTTCGGAACACAGCTGATTGCAAGGACTAGCACATCAGTAGCAATATACGCGTGAAGCCCTGAGTAACAGCAGCGAGCACCATTATGCACGTGTCTCCCTGCTTGTGATTACATTTGTGCCAACCCGCCTGTGAGATCCTGTATATAGTGGTAGCATTGAGTATGGTGGTATAGTAACTAAGAGGGTATCAAGTGTGCTAATGACTTCTTTGCATTCCTCATTTGTCATTGATATATGCCGGAGGCTAACAGCCTAAACAACTTCTTTATTTCTCGATTTGGTTAGTCGGGAAACACTCCCGTAGGTGCAATTTTTATTATTTACTACAATCAGAAATTAAAAATGTCCGCCCAACCGGGAATCGAACCACGGATCTCCCGCATGGTTCTAGTGGTTAAGACGCGGGAGATCCGTGGTTCGATTCCCGGTTGGGGCAGACTTGTTTAATTTCTGAATTGTAGTAAATAAGTTACTTCTTTATTGCCTGAATCACGTAGAAAATTTGGCCACCCTTGGGAATTTTTGTAGTTGGAGTTACGCGGTCTCCTAAATGTTTGTCCCGTGACATATTTAAAGACTTATTGGGTAGTACTTATCCCAGATGATGTCTAAGCGTAGCACAGACGCTAGTTCGTTCTTGAGGAAGGGAGGAAAGACTCTGTCTACATAATCTTGGAATGTAATTGAGTGGCCCGGGGGTGGGAGGGCGGTGGGGTGGCAAAACCCATCACGTATTTTTGCATCTACAGGTGGTGCATTTAATACAGAACTTTTTGAATGGTATTCAAAAGGCATTTCACTAGATCCAATTTGGTACAAAGATCTCAACGCCCCCAATACAGTCAAGGACGATGAGGTTGGTTGATTTTCATGAACAAAGAATGCAGCCAGATAATTTACTGAAGAGAATCGCTCTTGAGGCTGGTCATTTTGGCCTTATATTTATGAACAAGAGGTCGACTGGCTGTGCTAAAGAGCAGAAATTTGTTTTTTTTATGTGTCCATTCAATATTTAGCAAATGTACTCACTGCCGCGCCACCAGAGAGTGAGAAAGTGTGCGCTCTCGGAAAATGGTCCGAAAAAGTGCGCGATTTAAAAATATGTTTTTTGTTGATTTGTATTATTTATGCTATTGTCTAAATTAACGTCATACTACACACTTCTAGCTATAGTCACATTTTGGTTCAATCATAAGAAAGAACGTTCATTTCACCTCAATAAAAGCGGACCTGAACAAATTCCTTGTTAAATTTTACTTCATTGATGAGCAAATAGTGATCAGTTAGCCACTGATTGGCAACGATTTACTATTGGAATAGGACAACATCAACAACGCAATTACTATTATTTATTTTTATGGTTTATTAAGATAAGGATCTACCAGAAACTTGGTACTCCTTTTTAAATGGTATATTCTATATAAACACGTTGAAAAACAACGAAGTAAAAGTATAGTAAAAGAGGTTCAATGGTACAAAACATGCTCATCCATCAACGCGACAGTAAAAAGCGTTCGCAATGCAGCCTAATATCATAGTGATATACTTACATGTTAAGTACATTTATTAAATCAACTTGTTATATCACATGAATTTGGATGTGCTATAAGTATTCATTATGCAGTCCTGCTGAACAGTTATCAAGGTCAAATAAAGGACGATAAAGGTCACAGGTTGACGTGGCATGTTGAATTATTTCTTATTATTCTACTTCATCTAAGCTTTAAATAGAGTGGTCACACGACTATGTTTAACCATTTATCAAATAGGTCATTACTCAGGTCATTATGTCAACAGGTAACTATGACCAAATTAGGGGTCGCTAGTCATATTTTTAGCACCATCATTTTTGTTTGAAGATTTTGGGAAGTACTTTAACGTAGAAATCCAACATTAAACCTAGGGTGTCATCAATAAAAATTTAAATCGAAATGTTCAACCCCCAAAATTATAACCGCAATCATCCCTTAACTATGAAGAAATCCGCAATTCCCCGTTGCCAGTATGTTAAGCCTAACGTTACCCCTATTTGGTAAAAATTTCAAATTTATATCACCAAACACCGAACTGTTTTGCTAATCAACCCTTCAAACCAGCAGGGGTAGGCAACATGCAATAACGGGTGCCTGCACGGGATATCACGATGGCTCCAAGTCAAAATTAGTAGGGTATGGTCCCTAGAACACATGTGCCAAGTGCCTTGCTTGTATCAAAAAATGCAAGGTCAAGTCTCTTAACATCCGGACTATAGTCATACAATCAGATAACAATGATTGGCTCTCTTCAATTGCTTGTTTGCATTCAATCTAAAACAATCATATTAATATTCGGTTGGCAATGCTACACTCTCACTCATCAAGACTCCTTCAATGAATCTGAAACTGTTTAGTGTTTTGTTTAAGATTAGTCTCTATCAGATAACAGTGGTTTGCTGTTGCTCTCCTCAAGGCAGGTTTGAATTCAATCTGAAAAAATAATTATTAATCAGTTGACAATGTTTGCTCTCTCGCTCACCAAAGTTTCTAGATTGAATCTGAAACAGCTGTTTTGTTTTAGATTAATGTCAATCAGAATAACAGTGGTTGCTCTCCTCACGGTGTGTTTTCATTCAATCTGGAACAAACAAGTGGCTTATTTTTATAAACAATCCCGTACAATGTTCCTGTTTGTTGGAAATAAACCTGAAACAGACAATGTAGTCAGGCGGCATACCTGGAGATATCCACGGAATACTTCAATTTTAGTATAAAAGCATGAAATTTGGCATAATGATCGGACATACCCTACTGATGATTTAAGGAATTGGAGCCAATCGAAAATTTACCCAGGAACCACTCAAATCAAAGATGGCGTCCAAACATGGCCGAACTTTTAAAAATTATGGTCCTATGTTATTCATTTTCAATTTACGCACGTACTTTCACGTACTGAATATAAATTTGAGGTGCAATTAAACTTTTTTTAAATCAGAAACCTCTCAAAATTAAAGATGGCGGCCAAAAAAATCAGTTCGTCATTTTTTAAACGGATTTGATTGAATTTCGGTTTCTTTTCACATATATTGAGCTGCTGAGTATCATTTTGAGGTAAACAATATGTTTTGTGACATTTATTGGTCACATAACTTAGAAAAAGTTTGAAAAAAGGACGAAACAGATTTTGTAATGTGATTATTTACTTATCACTGGGAGCCAAACCTGATAAAAACACACTAGTACGTATTTAACATTAATTAGTGGTTTGCTAAATACGTACTAGTGGTGTTTTTTAATCATTTTGGCTACCAGTGATAAGAAAATAATCACATTACAAAATCTTGTTTTTGGTCCTTTTTCAAACTTGTCTAGGTTATGTGACCAATAAATGTCACAAAACACAATTTTTTACCTCAAAAATGATACTCAGCAGCTCAATATACGTGTAGAAACCGAAATTCAATCAAATCCGTTAAAAACCGCCATCTTAATTTTGAGAGGTTTCTGATTAAAAAAGTTAATTTGGAACCCAAATTTATATGTATACTTTGAAAGTACGTTGCGTTAGTGAAAAT
>JAMZAV010014039.1:0-14568 GCA_024449915.1 Sweltsa coloradensis
AGTAAAGAAAAGTGAGGAGAAAAAGTAGCTTTTTTGAGTAGAGATAGCGTGCAGCTTATGGACTTTCGAGTTGCCTTCACACGGGGAAGTTGAAAAGTAAAAAGTGAAAAGTCCCCCAACCCTTGTCGGACTCTGCTCGACAAGTAAAAAGTGAAAAGTAGAATGGCCTTAAAGAGTTGACCGTGATTGTCGACAACGTTGTCATTGAGTTAAACTTTTGGAAAGAATCAAGATGCAGAAAAACGGGTACTCTTTCGGATGGTATGGCCCAACTTTTTTTTCCATTAAAAACAATTCAACCTTTAACGTCGCTATTCAAACGAAAGTACTTTTCCTTTTGGAAGTGTTTTATTTTTTAAATTAGCAACGTTAAAGGTTTTGTAGGTGGAGTATTTTAGTAAAAAAGGTTTTAGTACTGACCGCCATGTGGCGTAGTGTTGTAAAGTTGGGGCATACCATCCAAAAGAGTACCGAAAAAAACGTAACACCTTTGCCACACTTGATATATAAGTGGCGGTGGAAAATCCTGCCCGATTGTCATCTAAAATGTTATTCTGTCAACTTGAAAAATCGCGCAAAAATTGTGTTTCATAGCGTCTACCAAACTAGCACATTTATTTGCCCCAAAATAGAGAGGCAATGCGGAACCCAAATCGCGCTGAAGAAAGGCTGGGCAGTGACGTTGCCGTTTTTAGCATCAGGTTTGTACCTAACCTAGGCCTAGGCCTAGGCTCCAAAAGGCCCTAGGTCTTGTAAACAAACACGCGCCAGTACTGTGTGAAGATCAAGATTGAAGAAAACAATTGTCATGGTTAGTAACCCTTCTTGCCGCATCAGTTTCGCACAAAGGGCCGAGAGGTGACGCCAGGCACAAACTTTTTCTCTTTGTCCGTGTGAAGGCTTCGAAAAGCTACTCATTCTTTTCACTTTTTACTTTTTACCTTTTTCAACTTCCCCGTGTAAGGGGCCCTTAAAGAAATTTTACTGTAAGGTCTGGCACACATGAGTGACACAATTATGTTATAATAAAAAGCCAATTATTGTACCAAAATAAAAATGTAGTCCCTTAAAAAATGTTGAAATAAAATATTTATCAAAAAATTAATTTTTTTCTTATTTATTTTTTTATTTTTTGCAAAAAATAAAAATAAAAACAAAACAATTATTGAAAATATCTAGGGCCCAGGTAAGAATAAATGCAGTCCTTTGCCTACCCCAAAATAAAATTTGAAGTGACCCTTTAGGTAGGTGGGCCTACCAAAAGTTGCAAATAGTCCTACATGTAAAACATTTGTTTCTTTTTCCAATTTTTATGATTTAGCCACTTAATCAAATTTATTTACTTTTAGGGGCCTACAATGGTATAAAAATTTTAAAATTTGCCCTAATAGTAAGGAATGTAGTAGGTCTCTACAATATAAATAAAACATATACAAAACATAAAAAAAGGGAGTAATTTTGAAGCAATTTTATTTTTTTCCTATTTTATCGGAAAAAAATTTATTATATTTATGACAAAATGAAATAAAAATTAAAATAAACTGTAAATATATCATGAAAATCTATGTACAAAAGAAGTGTATACTCAAAATAAAAAAATTGGGGGTGTTACTAGGTACAATACCTGCAGACATACCTTAATAGCAAAAAAAGTCATTTTCCCACTTTTTTCATTGAAATTTTATCTGACCTGAGGAAGAGACACTTAGGGAAAAAATTTGACCAAAAAAGGGTTAAGGTGATTACATCGGTATTGTGTTTCTAGTCCACAGTCTGCGTGAACGTCGGACATTCCAGTGCAACGGGGAAAGCCAGTGATAATTGTCATAAATTTGTAGATTTGTAGCTTTATGTCGCGGGTCTCCGCACTAGTCCACCTCACTAAGGACACGGAAGTGAGGATCGGTCTTAGTCTTTTAATCCTTGGATTCGGGTCACCCAAATAGGCCTACTAATATCACGAGGTAAAAATAGATAACTTAATAATAAGTACTTGATAAAATACAAAATGATGTTTTGAATATCTGTGAGTTTGCAGCACGGAGTGCTCGAAAGCTTAGTCGGTTTTCCCAATTCGAATCCCGTATAGTCGGCAACCTTGGCGTAGTCAGGGGGTGACCGCTTTGCCCTGAAACATACGAATACCGCTGGCTAGAGCAGATGGAGGGTTCGAAAGCTAGTATAACGGCTTCGTTCTGCTCGGCAGTCCGGGTTAGTGGAGGAACCTATATGACTGTCAAGGTTACACCGTCCTTTCGGATGGGACGTAAAAGTCATTGGCCCGTTGGAAACTTTTCGAAAGGAGTAAGCTACGGGCCGGTACCGGGTTTCTCCTCCACCCTTCTGTTCATACTTCAACCTCATCTTTCACCACTCATCGTCTAGAATAGCCAAGTGCATTAAGGTGTCTCTTTCAAGCTAAATTGACCAAAAATGTAATGGTTTCGTGCTCCCATGAAAACATCGAAATGGCTGACCGAAAATTATGCTATTTTGGGAGAAGTTAGATAATTGAATAATGTTTGCAACGTATTGATCAGAATGCACTTTTTTTCACCCATTTTCTGCCAAAAAAATCAAGAAAATACGTGAAAATTGGAAAATTTGACGTACTTCTTGATTTTTTTGGTGGAAAATGGGGAAAAAAATTGTACATTCTGATCAATACGTTGCAAACATTATACAATTATCTAACTTCCCCCAAAAATTGCATAATTTTCGTCCATCCATTTCGATGTTATCAGGGGAGCACGGAAGGTCTGCAAGCGGTTAAAAAAATGTGATTCCGCCTCCAAACCGGTGGCGCTCTTTTGCAGTTTTATGTTTCAAGTCGGGTCTAGGGCGTGTTTTAAACATCCCCATGCCGAGAGGCCCTTATTGTACAGTCAGTGTCATATTGTAAAGGATTAAACGAGTAATTTTAATACTATTATATTATTATGATTTCTGGTACTTTTGGAGTTGAGCTTGATGCTTACTGTCTCTTTGAATGTATTGGACATGATCATGATTTATCAAAATCATATCAAATTCAAAATTTCCATATCTTTACTAGGATTCGATCTAATTATCGGTATTATTTATAGGATCGTGGCGCTTCGGATCTGTGTCGGAGCCGCGGACAGCCTTGATCATTTAGGAAGTAATTTATTTTTTCCAGCATGCTTTTTATTTCATTTATAATAGGCTATAAGATGCCATTTATGGGGGTTTTTTTCACACATAGTGCGCAGGTATGATAAGCATATTATGGCACCAAAGGACGCGGTTCGATGACATTATAAGTAATAATTTTAACGTAGGCCTACTCTCCATTCCCCGTATCCACTCATCGTCTTGAGTTGCATTGGATCATCTATTTAGAACCACAAACATCTAGCTCATAAGACGGTGTACGAACTGGATATGTTTTGGTAATATTAACTGAGTTCATTAACTGATTATAAAATATTGATTTTTTTCTTCACCTAGCGCTTGCTTTGGCATTTATAAATTTTGTTAAAGGAATATCCCGTTGGGTGGGTGACTATGTTGACGACGAGTGTGGTGGGGTGGTGGTGAAGGTGAAAATAAAATTTGGGGAAATCCTTGGCGCCTTTGATTCGCTAACAAGCATATTTAGAATAAATAAATGTAAGACATGTGTGATGCTCTGTTTAGTCAAACAACCAGTTCCCTTCACACTCCGCGTATAACACTCTCGCAAACATTTAACAACCATCTATTCTCCAAAAGATAACGAGCCACTCACTTGAGATACATTTGTAAGACGTAATAGCATTCATAATTTGGTCTCGATCAAGACAGTATAAGTTTTCTTGTAACTGTGGCACACTTATTTCAGGTTTTAAATTTGTTATTTATCTCGATAATGGGAGTGTTTTAATTATTTACGAAGAAATTCGAAGTTTTTTTTTATTAAAAATAACATGTCAGTCGTGCATGTCTATAGTGCGTATTATCTATTGATTATTATAATATTCATAGTATTGTCATAAGCCTGAAGAAACCCAAAACATGGGATACATGAAAACCCCTCTCATACCAAAAATTCGAAGTCACTTAGTGCAGTGATCAGTTTTCCTTCCTACCTCAGGCTATCACCAAGTATGTGAACTTTTTGACGGAAGGTGAAAGAGGATATTGAAATTTTCATTCAAATTAATTCAACTTGTGTCCGAACTCCGCGCCGAACTCCGAATATTATTAAAATGACGACGTCGGAGTGATGTTTTTCGTAGCGGGAAAACGAACTCATACACGCACTTGTATTTGACCTTGAATGAGTGTTTTGAGAGGCCAACACAGATAAACCCTTCCCCGCGTTGTAATGTAATAAATTCGGTCACACCAATAAGTGAATCACACAGTCCCCCGTCGCACTGACGTCCTACACACATTCTTGAGATAAATTGCCTTGTTGCTGTCAAAAAGTGTTATTTCCATTTTTCCCTTTTCAACCTTGGCCATCCCCATGATATGATTTTTTAAAATTTAAATTTTTAAAGATTAATAGTAGGTAATTGCAAATGTTTCGATTTTATTGATGACCTTCCTTCAATCAGTCTCAAGTCATAAGTCAAAATATTTTCATATTGCTTAATTTTTTTCGTCATTTGTTTCTCCCCTAATCCATCATTTACGCTTCTACAATGACGCAGATGTAGAAAATGTGTGGATTTTTTTTTTTTAATTTTGGATTGATTTCCATAAAAGTGCAATCTTGATTCCAATATCGGATATAGTATGATACAAATGTAATTAAATCGAGCGGCCAACAAGCCATCTCAAGCAATTCATTATGGAAATTGGCTATGTTTCGATTCGAATGCAAATCCATTTTAAACAGCAGCTGTATTTTGCCCAACCAAATTATTGATGTGTTCCTTTCCCTAGATACGTTCATCGAGTAATTTAAAAAAAAAATTATTATTATTGGAATTGCGTTATGAAGAACTCCAATAAAATGTCAATCTTGAGAAAATAGCTCGTGTTTTGTTTATATTTTGTATAGTAATGTGGGGTTTTATGTTTTCCGTTTGCTCTCCAGCGGACAAACGACTGTGGTGGAATTTTCATGATGTATATAACTAGGAAAACGCTAAGTTCCGCCCCGTTGTTGGATGAGCGTATATGGTGCATTGAGATGTCATGTATTACGCGGATTTTCTGTTTTTCTGTGAAAATATCATTACTAAGTCGAAGATTTTTTTTATTTAAATTAAATTATATAAAAAATTAAATAAATTTTTTTAATTAAATTAAATAAAATAAAAAATTAACTTAATTGTTTTAATTAATCGTAATTTTTTAAAAAGAAAAAAAATCGTAAAATGCAATTTGCATAAGAAATAATTATTCGATAGCGCTCAAATTTAACACGAATATATTAATTCATGAAATTAAGGTTCTGTAAAAAATCATTACAATAGGATAAAGAATGTAGGTGTTATAAGTCAAAGAATTGTTTTTAAAAAGAAAAAAAAACATAAAATTTTGATGTTCATGAGAAATAATTTTTCGATTACGCTCAAATTTCACACGAATATCTTAATTTATAAAATTAAGGTTCTGTGAAAAAATCATTACAATCGGATAAAGCATGTAGGTGTTATAAGTCGAAGAAATTTTTTAAAAATCGAAAAAAATCGTAAAATTGCGTTTTTTATGTGAAAAAATTTCCCGATTGCGCTCAAAAACGTGGCAGTTCTAAGTTCAGAGATTTCGAAGGTCTCCATAAAATTTCATTGCAATCGGAGTATCGGTTTAGCCGGAATCGTGTTAACAAACACACAAAAATACAGAAAGAAAGAAAGAAAGAAAGAAAAAAAAAAAAAACATTCCGGATTTTTTTCTCCAGTGTAGTGAAATGGAATCTTCGCTTCGCTCGCTACGCTCGCTACGCTCGCTACGCTCATCCAATAAGTATCGTATCGTATTGTATAAGTATTCATGTGGTATTGAACACGGGAATTTATTTAAATCTATTCAAATCTACTTTATTTCCGATATTAGTAGAGGAGCAAGAGGTATGATTTTATTTCCCGTGCATCTTTCGTGGAAGAGTTTTGCGGTAAGTTGTATTCTATTAGGTAGTAGGATACAGTTTTTTGCACTTTCCTTGCAGGCCATGCTATGCTGCAGAGGGCGTCGGGGGCGTCGCGACGCCCTTACACGTTTTTTAAGAGGGATGATTTTTTATCTCGTGTGCCTTTCGTGATAGAGTGTTGCGGTAAACTATATTTTATTAAGTAAGAGCAAACAAATTTTTTGCATCTATTTTGCAGGTCCTGGTATGCTTGAAAGGGCGTCGGGAGCGTCGCGACGCCCTATAACGTTTTTTAAGAGGAATTATTTTTTATCTCATGTGCCTTTCGTGATAGAGTATTGCGGTGAACTGTATTCTATTAAGTAATGACATACAAGGTTTTTTCACCAACCTTGCAGGTCCTGGCACGCTTCAGAGGGCGTCGGGGCGTCGCGACGCCCTAAAACGGGTTTTTCTGAAAAGAGGAATGAATTTTTATCTCGTGTACCTTTCGTGCTAGAGTGTTGCGGTGAATTGTATTCTATTAAGAAATAGCATACAAGTTTTAAGCACCTACCTTGCAGGTCTTGGCACGCTTCAGAGGGCGTCGGGGCGTACGACGCCCTATAACGCTTTTTTAAAGAGGGATTATTTTTTATCGCATGTGCCTTTTGTGATACAGTATTTGCGGTGAATTGTATTCTATTAAGTAATAGCATACAAGGTTTTAGAACCTACCTTGCAGGGCCGGGTAGGCTTCAGAGGGCGTCGGGGGCGTCCGACGCCCTTTAACGTTGATAAAGATGCTTGATTTTTTATCACTGTGGCCTTTCGTGATAGAGTATTGTGGTGAACTGTATTCATTAAGTAATATCATTCAAGTCTTTTGAACCTACCTTGCAGGTCCTGGTACGATTCAGAGGGCCTCGGGGGCGTCGCGACGCCCTATAACGTTTTTAGAGTGATGTTTTTTTATCTCGCGTACCTTTCGTGATAGAGTATTGCGGTAAACTGTATTCAATTAAGTTATATCATTCAAGTTTTTTGCATCTACTTTGCAGGTCCTGGTACGCTTCAGAGGGCGTCGGGGGCGTCGCGACGCCATTTAACGTATGAAAAAGATGCTGATTTTTTATCACGTGTACCTTTCGTGATAGAGTATTGCGGTAAACTGAATTCAATTAAGTAATATCATTCAGTTTTTTGCATCTACCTTGCAGGTCCTAGTACGCTTCAGAGGGCGTCGGGGGCGTCGCGTCGCCCTATAACGTTTTTAAGAGTGATTTTTAAGAGTCCTTGCAGCAAACTAGACCAGCAAGGAAGGTGATAAAAACACTTAAAACTATTACTTAATAGAATACAGATTACCGCAAGTACTCTATCACGAAAGGTACACGAGATAAAAATCAAGCATCTTTATCAACGTTTTAGGGCGTCATGACGCCCCCGACGCCTCTGAAGCGTGCCAAGACCTGCAAGGTAGGTTCTAAAAACACTTGTATGCTATTACTTAATAGAATACAATTCACCGCAACATTCTAGCACGAAAGGTAAACAGATAAAAATTCATACTCTTTTCAGAAACCGTTTTAGGGCGTCGCGACGCCCCCGACGCCCTTCAAGCATACCAGGACCTGCAAGGTAGGTTCTAAAAACTTGTATGCAGTTACTTAATAGAATAAGTTTACCGAAATACTCTATCATGAAAGGCACACGAGATAAAAAAAAAATCTTTATTAAAAAAACCATTATAGGGCGTCGCGACGCCCCCGACGCCCTCTGAAGCGTACCAGGACCTGCAAAGGTAGGTTCAAAAAATTGATTGCTATTACTTAATAGAATATAGTTTACCGACAATACTCTATCACGAAAGGTACACGAGATAAAAAAACATCACTCTAAAAAACGTTGATAGGGCGTCGCGACGCCCCCGACGCCCTCTGATCGTACCAGGACCTGCAGGGTAGGTTCAAAAGACTTGAATGATATTACTTAAATGAACACAGTTTACCGCAATACTCTATCACGAAAGGCACACGTGATAAAAATCAAGCATCTTTATCAACGTTAAAGGGCGTCGCGACGCCCCCGACGCCCTCTGAAGCCTACCAGGACCTGCAAGGTAGGTTCTAAAAACTTGTATGCATTACTTAATAGAATACAATTCACCGCAATACTGTATCACAAAAGGCACATGCGATAAAAAATAATCCCTCTTTAAAAAAGCGTTATAGGGCGTCGTGACGCCCCCGACGCCCTCTGAAGCTTGCCAAGACCTGCAAGGTAGGTGCTAAAAACTTGTATGCTATTTCTTAATAGAATACAATTCACCGCAACACTCTAGCACGAAGGTACACGAGATAAAAATTCATTCCTCTTTTCAAAAAACCGTTTTAGGGCGTCGCGACGCCCCCGACGCCCTCTGAAGCGTGCAGGACCTGCAAGGTTGGTGAAAAAACCTTGTATTGTCATTACTTAATAGAATACAGTTTACCGCAATACTCTATCACGAAAGGCACATGAGATAAAAAAATAATTCCTCTTAAAAAAACGTTATAGGGCGTCGCGACGCTCCCGACGCCCTTTCAAGCATACCAGGACCTGCAAAATAGATGCAAAAAATTTGTTTGCTCTTACTTAACAAAATATAGTTTACCGCAACACTCTATCACGAAAGGCACACGAGATAAAAATATCTCCTCTTAAAAAACGTGTAAGGGCGTCGCGACGCCCCCGACGCCCTCTGCAGCATAGCATGGCCTGCAAGGAAATGCAAAAAACTTGTATCCTACTACACTAATAGAATACAACTTACCGCAAAACTCTTCCACGAAAGATGCACGGGATACCTGTTGCCCCCCTACTATATGTCTCTTTCAGGTTAAGTTGACCAAAAACGTAATGGTTCTGCGCTCCCATGATAACATCGAAATGACTAGTCGAAAATTATACAATTTTGTGAGAAGTTAGATAATTGTTTAATGTTTGCAAGTTTAAACAGAACTTTAATTGTTTCCCCATTTTCTGCAAAAAAAAAAAAAGAAATACGTAAAAAACAAAAAATTTATAAAATTTGTCGTATTTCTTGATTTTTTGGTAGAAAATGGTGAAAAAAATAGAATATTTTAAAATATGTTGCAAACACATAAAATTTACTAATTTCTCCCAAAATTACAAATTTTCGGGCCGGTTTTTCGATGTTATCATGGGACATGAAGTCTGCAAGCGGTTAAAAAAAATGCGATTTGCCCCCGACGGTAGCGCATATATTATTTATATCTATGTTGAGTACTTGGTCTATGGATAGAGCAACTTTTAGGGGACTATCGATTAAATGACTGTGCACTTTTTTAATTCCCCTACGTTTTGAGTTTGGAAAGGTAAGGTTTAAAATTAGAAATTTTGGGAGAAGTAGGAAAATTGTTATGTTGAAAACGTTTTGAAAGAAACGTCATTTTGCCCCCCTTTTTCTGCAAAAAAAAAAAAAAAAAATAAAAAAAATACGAAAAAATTTAAAAAAATTGTCGTATTTCTTTTTTTTTAGGGGGAAAAATTTGTTTAAAAAATTAGCAATATTTTAAATATTTGCAAACCTTAAAATTATCAACTTCTCCAAAAATTGCATAATTTTCGGGCCCAGTCATTTCGATGTTACATGGGAGCATGAAGGTCTAAAACGGTTGAAAAAGCGATCTGCCTCCGCCCGGTAGGCATATTTTATTCTAATCATGATTGAGTATTGGTCTAGGGGGCATTGAGAAACGTTTTTTGCTATACGTTTAAATGACTGTGCCGTTTTTTATTTTTCACCACGGAGTTTGTAAAGAAATGTAAAATTATAAATTTTGGGAGAAGTAGGATAATTTATAATGTTTGAAACGTTTTGTAAAAACGTTAATTTTTTCCCCCATTTTTGCAAAAAAAAAAAAAAAAAATACGTAAAAAAACTAAAATTTTAAAATTTGTGTTTTTCTTTTTTTTTTTGGGGGAAAATTGTGGAAAAAAAAGAATATGTTCAATATGTTGAAAAAACACTATACAATTATCTAACTTTCCCCCAAAATTGCATAATTTGGGGGGGGGGGCTGTCATTTCGAGTTATCATGGGAGCATTGAAGGCTGCAAGGGGTTGAAAAAGCATTCTCCTCCGACCGGTAGCGCATATATTTTTCTATATTTATCGAGTATTTGGTCTATGTGGTTTGAGCTACTTTTATTGACTGTACGTTTAAATAAATGTGCACTTGTTTATTTTTTTTCACCTACTTTTTGAGTTGGAAAAGGTAAGGTAAAATTATGCAATTTTGGGAGAAGTGGAAATTGAAATGTTTGAACTTTTTTGTACAGAAGTTAATTTTTTTCCCCCTTTAAAAAAAAAAAAAACAAACAAAAAAATACAAAAAAACGTAAAATTTAAAAAATTTTTGTCGTATTTCTTGTTTTTTTTGGGGGAAAAATTGTAAAAAAAATTAGCAATATGCAATATGTTGAAAACACTATACAACTATCTAACTTCTCCCAAAAGCAAAATTTTGGGGCCCAGAAATTTTGATGTTATCATGGGAGTACTGAAGGTCTGCAAGCGGTTGAAAAATGCGATCTGCCCCCGACCGGTAGCGCATATTTTATTCTATATCTATGATCGAGACTTGGTTATGTGGCATATGAGCTACTTTTTATTGACTGATACGATTAAATGACTGTGCACTTTTTTATTTCACCTTTGTTTTTGATTTTGGGAAGGAAGGTGGAAAATGTAATTTGTGAAGTGCGAGTATTGCTATGAAAATGTGAGAAAGTTTAGGGCGTGAAAAAAAAAATTACTGTGTGTGAAATTTTTACTCCTGTAAATGCGTATTTGGATACGGGGAAGAAGAGAAGGGAAAACTCCAATCTAAAAATACACACAAAATTCCACACAGCACAAAAAATTTTATCGCAAAGTATGTGAGGATCGTTTATTGTAAACAGCCACGCCCGCACATCCCCCCCCTACACCATACAAACGCCAGAACGCAGTTTAAATCAAATTTTTTTTAGTATTCGATTTTAATTTTTATAAACTTGATTAACGTCCTCTGTCTTGGTCATTTTTAAACGAAGTTAACTAATTCGTAGGGTGGTACGATTGATTTTAACCGCGATGAAGAAGCGAGAAAAAAGCTCTTATGATTTCAAAAGAAAATTTAATTGATGTTTTCCCAGACTGCTTTCTTCACCTTTTACATGGATGCCACCATTCCCCTTTTGTCTCCACGTTTTTCCCTTTAGTCGTAATTTACCCAAAAACCCCCCAAAAAAAAACGGCGTACCAGGTTACATTTTTTTTGTTTTTTTCGTTTTTTTTTAATTTCACTTTATTTTCCCGATAACGATTTAAAAGTGTCCTAAAAAATATGTGTAAAAAAATAATATATTTATTGGGAATGGGAGATTAAAGGGCAGTATAAAAAAATACCGTGGGCAACCCCGAAGTGATTGTGTTTTTAAACAACTAACAAGCTACAATATTCACTCAGTAAACCTTGTGCGGGGGCTATGCGCAGTGGGACCGCCGTCAGTCAGCGAGTGCACAGGTAAACACGTATCTCGGGTGACTTGGGAACTATAGCTCGCCCGCGCTGTTATTGGTCAAAAATCATGATTGGAATATCGCTAGTCCCGCCTTTTTATCGGTAAAAACATGCTCTCCTTCCTCTACGAAAAACCCACGGGTTAAAACAGACTGGGGCTAAGCAATATCCAAAACAATTTGGCAATTAAAAATTTTATAAAATCAAGACTTACTTATTAAAAATAAGTAGGCCCCTAATTGCGTACACGCACTGAGGACATGAGTTCAACCTCGCAAAAAGGGGAATTTTTATCCAACGGACGTAATTATAAGAAATTTCCCTCAAGAATAACAAATTAAAATAGTAAATTCATTAAAAATTTCAAATAACATAAAATAAATAAAAAATTTATAATTTTATTTTATTCGTAGATTCGCGTAAATTTAATTTTGCGGCGAAAGATTACAAATGGGATTGATCAGTTGCATCGTCAGGAAACACTCGTAACATGTCACGAAATACTCTTGTTTACGGATCTAACCAATGATCTGTTTGATAAACTCAAAGTGAGTGATGGCAAGTTTACTCCCACCCCGTATTTATTTCAGGTTTCCAATGAGTCATAGTGATTTCGACTATGTTTTTGAAAACCAGTAGCTACTGAACTTCAATATTACATCATTCATTATTATATTTTTTCGTTTGGCGGTATTTTGTACCGATTTATCTAGGTGCCCGTTAGGGCGCCGCAGCCAAGCCGCGGTGCGCTACACACTCAAGCACCTTATACACCAAGCAGAGTTGGGGTGATTTCGTGGTGTTACCCAGCCGTCATGTAACGTGATGTGAACTTGAAAACTATCACAATCGAGGGGATTTAGGTACCTGACAACACATGCCAAATTTTATTGGGGTACGATTATTCCTTCTTGGTGAAAAAATGGCTTGAAACATGCTCAAAATCACTTTAAGGATGTTAGCTACTGCTACTGCTACTACTGCTACTGCTAACATCTAATACGTCGGCCCGCGATTCTGACCAGACGGGTGGGACTACAATGTTCATATTTTACATGGACATTAAGGTTATAGAAATATAGTCTCTTTTGAGAAAAAAAGTTGAAAAAGTTTGCTGGAAGGCTTCCAAATAAGGGTTTTAAAATAAGCCTTAAACACTTGGCATACAATCAACAAGTAACCATAGTTACTTGACACTTGTTGACGGTATAAGCAGAGTTAGGCGGGAAAGTGCGATACGTAAACAAATAGCGGACATTTAAAATTTTTTCTTCTTTGTGTGGAACGAGAAAAGGTGTCATTATACTCTCATAAAACAAATCAGAAACCATCCCTGGCCTAGGCCCAGATGTGGAAAATTATTTATAATGCAAAAGTGTAGGTCTAAAGTTCCATTTGGCTATAGGACTAGTAAAATTCATACTTACATTACATGTTTGACAAGCCTAGCCAACCCTATGCCAGCACAACATTGTTCTGATATTAGCTTGCTCATCTGTTTGTTTACATAATTGCAACAATCAAATCATTTCATACAACTCGTCTTTCGATTGGCCCGCGTTTATGAAGGCACTGCCATCTAGAATAAATATAGAACTTTTTCGAGCTCTTTGCTATACGCAAATCTTTTTAAAGTGTTTGGATTTCGTGATACTCTTTCAACCATAGACATCCTATATAATTAGGGGTTTAATATCAATGCTTTCAACTCACAACCCATGACGTTTTCCACGATACCGTTCAAGAATACCAATTCCTTCGAAAACGAAAACGACTTCGTTTTCAAATTGCGTTTTCAACTCATCTCCCACGAACTCAAGAATTGGGGTCCAGTCCTTATACCGTCGTTATACCATGGTTATACCACCTATACCCAGGATGTACATGAATCCCTACTGCTATACTGCTAATACCATAGAATTTAAATCAACTTTGATAAAAATATATATTTTAACAAATAATTTGTAATGGAACTTGAAAAAGTAATGAGATCCACACACATAACAAAAACTTGTAGAAATACAAGCCAAACCTTACACACTCAAAAGGGAAAGAGATCTAAAAAAAGGGCCAAGCTCATCTACCCTTCCACATAAACGTACAGTGTCCCATAACAGCATCCTCGAAAAGCTTGGCAAAATAGAATTTGCATATTATTACGTTTTAAAATTTAAATTTAAAAAAAGAACTTGGATAAACTATTACGTTAAATAATAATCGCAAATTCTATTTTGCCAAGCTTTTCGAGGATGCTGTTATGGGACACTGTACGTTTATGTGGAAGGGTAGATGAGCTTGGCCCTTTTTTAGATCTCATTCCTTTTGAGTGTGTAAGGTTTGGCTGTATTTCTACAAGTTTTTGTTATGTGTGTGATACATTTATACCGCCAAACGAACAAAATTCGCAGGAAAAAAAATTGTTAAAAAACATTTTTTTCTCTCAGACAGCCTTAGAAAACCAGTTGAAAATTAATGTCACAAAAACACAAGTACCTACGTTGAATGGTGTGCTTGGGCGAATTGGAGTTTGAAATTATTTTGAGAGGCGATATTTGCCGTGTGCCCGATCAGAAAAAATCAAAAAAATAGTTTTGATTTTCTAATAGAGCCAGGTTTCAAAGACATTCATTATATTTTGACTTGGTAGCATATTTGAGATAATAGAAAAACGCGGTCGAATATTAGTAACAACCACAATCTTTCACATTTAATTTTTGGCATTCATTTAAAAACACCTAAATAATATTTTTCTTTGAAAACATCTTTCTGTCGTCTGGTATTATGCGAATGAATTTTGTCATTAAGAGTAGAATTACTGTGGTGTTTTCTCACCCATAAAACAGAGTAAAAATATATAAGCTGGTACAGAACATTCTCAATCGTTTAAAAATTGGTAAAATAAAATAAATAAAAATTGCATTGCGATGGTATTTGTGTTTTATCGTAACGATTTTTCTTTTCAAGACA
>JAMZAV010014040.1:0-30813 GCA_024449915.1 Sweltsa coloradensis
CCATCTCCCCACACTGCTGTCCTGAGCAACCCCTGCTGGCATTGCATATGGGGAATAGACGCGGAAAAGATATCGGCTGTATTTGAGGACCTTGTTGATAGCCACCTTGTTGAAATGCCATTGCGGGCCCCATAGCCCCCTGCTGAAATGCGCTAGTTGCCCCCATAACCCCCTGTTGGAATGCATTATTGGACCCCATAGCCCCTGTTGGAATGCATTAGCGGACCCCACAGCCCCTGTAGAAATTGAGGATAAGAAGTGAAAGCCCCCTTTCTGTGATTGAGGGTAAGACTGAAAACCACCCTGTTTACTAAAAGTGCTACCTGGACTCGAACACGGAACCTGTTGGTCGACAATACTCTGATGATTTAGTATCCTCCCGTTTTAGCACCCCACCCATTTAATAAAACTAGCCTTGAGCACCGACCACTCTAATTTTGGACGCTCCCCAACCCTATCAAACGGTTTCAGACTATGTTTCGACGTCTTAGAGAGATACCATTCATGTTGACTACTTGTCAAAAGCAAATCTAAAAGATCTACCTTTTTATCATCTGACCAGCCATTTATAGACGCCGCTGCTTCATAAGTTCCAATCCAAATCTCCGCATCCCTCCCCTCTCGATATTTCTCAGGTAAGACCTGTGTACGTACTACCTTCATGCTGAGCTTGCAGTTCACCGGACACGGCCAGCTTGGTCGCCGAGACGATAGGCACGCCGGCCGCCACCTACTTACGCAGGCGCGCTAACGCCCGGACATTCACAGAGTATCTATCTACTCCCATCAAAACAACCCACCAAAACCCATTTTGTACACAGTACACAAAAATGCAACTATACAAATCCAGCGCTACCACCATGTCACGCATAGCTAATTAGGCCCTTTGGCGGAGGATAGTGTTCACCAAATGAGTGTTTAAATGGGGGCGCAGCAGTACTCTTTAGGCCTAAATAACTAGCACGGACCACGATCGTGGGTAGGTGGGTTCATGAAGGAGATGTAGACACAGTAATTAGACGTGAATCCACTTAAGAGACCAGCACTGTATTAAAGATAAACATAATGACCCTCCTATTCTGGCCTAGGATCGAACCTATGAGTTCCGTCTGGCAGACCGTGGGTTCATACCTCTACTGACTCTATGACTTACTAATGGGTGTGCATGGCTTACCGAATGCTTGTGGTTCCTGGTATGTGGTTTAGACTGGCCCCCTCCGACACCCTGATGTCGAGCTCCGGCGATGTCTTCTTTTCTTCACCTCTTCGATGGCTAATCCTTGTTCTGGTTCTTCATTCGGCAATCCTCACTAAGAACTCTTCCAGGACATTTGTGGTTCACGTTGCGATTGTTATTGCACTGTCCTGACCTCCTCCGTCAACTGTTTCACTCGCTCTCTCCGTTCTCCACGAACGTCTCTCCGTACCTAAGCCTCTTCCGTTCAGTGCACTTAATCAAAGTCCGTTTACTTGCACTATTTAGTTGTGCAATCTTTAGTATTCAGCGTTTTGTCGATCGATTCCCTTCCTGTATTGCGACTAAATGAGCCACGCCGGAAAGTAACAAGACGTCTTGACCCTAATGAAACTCACGTCGGTATGTTCCCTGATTGGATTCCGAAATGTATTGGACCTCGAGATAATTAGTATTAAGTCAACATGTACTCTACAGTACATGACAATATTTTTTATATGGGAAAAACATGGGAATGAAGAAATGGAATGAACGTACTGAAGAGTTTGTACTAGAGATAAGCATTGACAAGAGTGAAGTGATGGTTATGGGGAAGAAGAAGAGGTCTGTGAATAATACAAAGATTCTACTTAGAGGAGACGAACTAGTAGAGACACAGATGTTTAAATACCTGGGCAGCATGATCTCCGCCGATGCTAAAATAGACGCGGAGATTACAAGGCGTACTGGTATCGCAGAGAGTTTCTTCTAGTTAGTGAGAAAACTGCTTTGGAAAACAGAAGTGCCAAGGCGATGCAAACTTTTAATATACAAAGCATATTTTGTACCGGTACTCACATATGGTGCAGTGACATGGCCAGTTGGGGGTAAAGAAGAAAGACAAATTCAAGCTGCGGAAATGAAATTTTTAAGGAGTGTAATGGGAGTTACAAAGATTGATAAGATGAGGAGCACGAAGATAAGGAAAGAACTAGGAGTAGAGAGTTTAAACTTTAAGCTAGGGAAAGAAAGGCGAAGGTGATTTGGACACATGAAGAGGATGCAGAACGACAGGAGTACGAAGATACAGTGTGAACAAGACGAAGGAAACAAACAGAGAAAAAGAGGGATGCCCAGACTGAGATGGGAAGAAGTTAAAACAATGGATTTGAAGAGGAGAAATGAAGCTTGGGAAATGGTTAACCAGTAAATTTGTTAGGAAGAACGAAAAATATGTCAAAAACTGGTGGAGGTCCCTGAGGAAGAAGAAAGTAAAGAGGAAGAAAGTGGATGATGCAGTGGAAAAAAAGATGATGTGGGAGAAGCGTCAGGCTCGATAAGCCGGGGAGCCAAGAATGTGGCGGGACCCTCCCACCCCCTACCCGACTTAGTTGGAAATAGGGCTCGATATTATTATTATTGATTTCTTACATAATAATAATATTATTATTTTAATTTAAAATACAGTTTATTAACATAATTTGACCACTGACACGAATAAAAATAAATCTAATATTAGTCAAATCTAGGCATGAGACTACTTGCTTGATAGAGAATTATATGGAGAAATCAAGTTTACTCTGCTTTTACGACTAACTGAAAATTTAATTCGCTCAATAGGTGACCTTTGACCTAAATAAAATTAATATTGTATATGCACCTAGGCGTGTGACTACTTGTTTGATAGCTAATAAAATAGAGAAAGCAAGTTAACGTTGGTTTTTTCGAGCAAGCAAGCAAGATTTCTATTAAACGTATCTAGTGAAATGGATTCAAATATTGATTACTCTGGGTATATTCTGTGATCTCACCAAAGCTTTTGACTGTGTTGATCACAATATACTCCTCACTAAATTAGAATATTATGGAGTACGTGGTGCTGCGCTAAAATTATTAAAATCATACCTAACAAACAGAGTACAATATGTAGAAATAACTAGCAATGAAAATAATAAAATTTCACATACCATTTCGGACTCTGAGAAAATTATATGTGGTGTACCACAAGGGTCAATTCTTGGCCCTTTATTTTTCATTGTCTTTATCAATGATCTAACTGAAAGTATAGATGATGCTGAACTTTTTGCTGACGATTTTTCCACAGTCATAAAGGCTGATGAAAGCAAAGCTCTTCGGGATAAATCAGAAGAAAGACTAAATGAATCAAATGGGTGGTTTACAGCTAACAAACTTATTTTAAACTAAAAAAAAACTATATCCAATTCCACTCAATTCAGAAGATTAAATCTTTAAATAAAATACCATACCTAACTAATTTTTCAGATAATTCAAATATAACACAAGTTTCATCAAATGTATTTCTAGGCTTAACAATAGACCAACATCTAACATGGCACGATCATATCAATACATTAATACCAAAACTTAATTCGTCTTGTTATGCTATAAGGACCATCAAGCAGATAAGTAACATCCCCACAGCCAAAATATGCTACTATTCATTATTTGAGTCATATATAAGCTACGGAATTGAATTTTGGGGTATATCGACCCACATTCATAAAGTTTTTATTATACAAAAAAAAGCAATTAGAGCTATTTGTTTCCTTAATCCCACAGAATACTGTAACCCTTGTTTTATACGCCACAAAATCCTTACAATTTCATGTTTGTACATTCTCAAATCAATATTAGTAATTACAAAATATATACATCTACTCAGTAAACGCAAATGTCCATGATCATGACACACGTAAAAAAAATCACCTACAGCTAAACTCATATCACACAAAACTTGGACAAGTAAACTCAGACTACTTACATAAATCTCTTTATAACCATCTTCCAGAATCCATTAAAAACATTTCAAGCTATGACCGTTTCAAACATGAACTCAAACAAATTTTAATTCTAAAAGCCTACTATTATCTTATTGATTACTTAAATGATACACTCACAGAAATTCCTGTTATCACTTGATATTATTGATTAACTATAATAATATAATGAAATGAACCTTATTTATTACTTTTCAATAATTATTATTATTTACAATGTATTACATATTATGACAATTTCTCATTATATTAGTATTTGTAACATTTTTTTTTTATTTAGCTAAAGGAAACATACACAAAAAATTGTGTTGTTGTTACATAAAATGTACAATTTGTCCTAATAAAAAATTGAAATATAAATTGAAATACATGAAGGTTGAACTTTGATATAAAGAAATATACATTTTATAAAAGCCACACATTAGTTTTCCGGGCGTAAATGCCCACAAGCAAGCAAGCAATGCCAAGCGCAATGCCGCTATAAGTTTTATTGACAGTTCGTCACAGTTCACATGCAATACATCACTGATAAAAATGTATTAGTGAAGGATTTTACAAATATTAATTAGTATTTAATTATTAATACATTTGTCACAATGCATTCTCATTATTGTTAAAGCTAAATTCAGCGAAATTAACAAGTTTGATCAATATAAATTTAAAAGTAACATTTTAAATTTATTATTAGATTACCTTACAAACTGCCTTCTCCTCTGATCTTGAAAGATGCAGGGCCCTCAAAGTCCAACTCGTAACCTTCTCGTGGTTTGGCCATTGAGTAGGGAGTTTCACTCCCTAAAACTAATGACGAGCTCTGGGTCGTCGTCGGGGAACTTTCCCCATCCCTTTCACTGCCTCCCCGACGGCGATGTCGACGACTATGACAACACGGACGGATGATGACGCAGACGAAGACGACCACGACGTGGGGGGACCTCTGCCCTCCCCATACGCTTCTGGCTGGTTCTGACCAGCACAGACCTGTCCACCCCTTGTCCCCCCGCGTCTCCCTTTACGTTCCTCCTCTTGGAAAGATGTACACATGATGGTAGCTCATACTTATAGAAATTATTTTATCTTGGAGGCGCGAATAATCTAAGCTGCTAAAGCGCCCTAAATCTACTAATACTAATACTAATTGAAAGATGCACAACAGGGATTTCCATTAACACAGCGGCGCGAACACATCTCCTCATTGTAATCGTTCTTTACCGAAATCAACGGTGCCTGTCACCAATTACCATGCAGCGCAAGGACGCTGTCCATCGCTCAACTCTGGCACACATTAGATTTTAAGTTATAGGTGCTTCGCACCAGGCACTAAAAAATACCAGGGGAGAGGCTTCGAGCCCCACGACATTCCCCAAAAACAGAAGATTACGATTGCAATCGTTCTTTTATTTATTTATTTTGTGATGTGGTCCGGAATCAATCAATAATCGATTGATTGATTACAGTTCAAGTATTGATTAGCACTCATACAGTGGCCTAATCATTCATCAGTCATGGGATAACTGTATACATTCAGCATCAGTATCTATTGATTTTCAATAGGCCTACAAAGTACAAACAGTATCTGTCCAAGGACAAAAGTGTTTCCCATGTTAAACTTTACCTAGTCTAAAAGTGTGCAAGCTCTGTGTTGCTTCAGCTCTGTTATCTATGAGAACCCCTTACGTTAGCAGTCTGAAGACAAACAGGCGAGGCTAAAGGTGCCAACTTAAGTCTATCTGGCTTGCTAGCCTCCATACCAGGCCACCACAATTAGACAATAGTTATGGCCAATAACCAATCCCAGCTATCGATGGTAATAAACATGACCACCCATGGAAGTGAGTAGGGGAATACCTCCTCCCCACTTTCTCTCAATTGTTGACCAATTGAAGCGTTTATTACAAAAACAGCCAATGTCCAAAAAACACATTTTGCAGGAGATCAATTAAACTGCATAACATCCGCAATTAATGTATTAAAATTCTAACTTTTGGTTTAAACTGTGTATCTTGATGATAGTTTTTATTTCTGCTATGACATTCTCTCATAGTACTTCCCAGAAAGCCAAAAAAAGCCAAAAAAGCTTCGGACATTGGGTGTTTTTTGTAAAATATTTTGAAAAAGTATGAATTATTTTTTTAGGTAGTGTTCCAGAAAGCTCTATAGGATATATAGGATGTATATATAGTTCCAACATAGAATATCTGGACATATGTCACCTAAATGCACTGTCAAAAATGTAAAAAAACAAAAAAAAACAATGGACATTGGTTGTTTTTGTGAAAAATTTGTAGTTTTTCAAGCTTTAACGTGTGACATAGGTTGTTTTTGCCAAAACTTTTATGATAGGATTATTCCAAGTGAAAATACAAATTTTTTGATGGTATGGGTTCAAAATCGGTAATTCTGGACATTGACTGTTTTTGTGATAAACGCCTCAATTAGTCAGGTTCACTATGTCGTAAAAAAGACTTTCGTAGGAGTTTTTAGGAGATTAGCAAAGTGCCATGTTTTTGGAAAGCTTGAAACGTCAGGAATTCAAAAATCCATGTTTACATTTGCTCTGATGTTCGCATGGCCGCCATTTTGAATAATCACAATGGCGGCCATGCGAACATCTGAGCAAATGTAAACATGGATTTTTGAATTCCTAACGTTTTAAACTTTTAAAAAATATGGCACTTTGCTAATCTCCAAAAAAAATCCCGCGAAAATACATAGTGAACCTGACTTAATTTGGTCTCTCTCTTTATCTGACCTCCATCAAGAACAGAGGTGATAAGACGGAGCTGGGAAATGTTAGGGTTTGTGTTTTGTAAGTAACTTAGTTATTTTTAATAAACCAGTTTATTGTGAATCTGTGTTAAATGATTCCAAACTAACCAGCATTTCCATTCAACTCCTTGTACAATACAATCAGGCAAGCAGTTTCCCCAAATGGGTTAGAAATCAATTGGTTGATTTGATTGATTATTGATCTGCAAATCAATTAAGTGGTACAACAATCTGCAATGATCTGCAAATCAATTAAAGGTACAACAATCATAATACTTGATAATAATGTATGATAACAGTGTTTTAATACACTAGGAAGCTTCGCAAAACGCTTTTTTTTAGTCGCGTTGATGGATGAGCTTTTTAATTATAAAATGTTAATATTATTTTAAAGTAATAAAAACATATAAACACGGCCCATACAAAGCAATCATTAGGTCTGTTGGATCTTTGATTGTTTGTAACAAGGCTGTGAGTAAGGTATACAATCTCCTGTGAAGTTTTCAGACAATGGCTGTGAGAAAGATCTGAAATTTATATTTTCGTGCTATTTGGGCGGATTCTGACCAAACGGGTGGGGCTACAACGTTCATATTTCACATGGACTTTAAGGTTAGGGTAATGTATTGACTTTTGAAAGAAAAAGTTGAAAAAGTTAGCCAGAATCTATAGAAACAAAGGTTTTAATATTTAACACCTCAAAAAACTCAAATAAAAACCTTTATTTCTATAGATTCTGGCTAACTTTTTCAAAATTTTCTTTCGAACGTCAATACATCACCATTACCTTAATGTGAATGTGAAATATGAACGTTGTAGCCCCACCCGTTTGGTCAGAATCGGCCCAAATGTCACGAAAATATCGCACTAAAAATCGAAAAAAAACGTAAAAGTACGATATTCATGAGAAATATCTCTTCGATTGTACCCAAAAACGTAGCAAGTCTAAGTTCAGAAATTTCAAAGGTCCTGTCAAATTTTCATCAAGATCGCATATGCCGTTTGCCCGGTAGAGAGCGAACAAACAGACAAAAAAAAACAAAAAAAAAAAAAAAACACCCGAGCTAAATTTTTTGGGGGGCGGTGAAATTTGAAGTCTTCGCATCCAATCATGGATTTTGCAATGTTTCGATATAATACAGGCTTCACATAGCAAAATGTTATGTCTTTAGGAATTATAATAATCATATTGTATACAAATTTAAGATGAAAGTTGAAAAATTAAGTTAGTTAGTTATTAGGGTTTAAGGGCACACAACACTAAGGTTATCAGTGCCCGTATTCTCTTATATAATGGCATGTTATTTTAAATCTTGTTGTACAGCTGTGTTGATTTCAGGTATTTAAAAACATTGGTTATGTTCTCAGATTCATCAGATAAAATTTCTTTTAAATTAGGTTTTAGTTTAAAATCATTCCACTCGTCCATGTGTTGAGGACATTCTACTAAAATGTGCTTAACAGTTAAAATCTCACCACACTGCTCACAGGATGGTGGGTCTTCACCTTTAAAAGGTATCCTTGAGTGAGATGTGTGTGTCCAATGCATAGACGGGTCAGAACAACCACTTCGCGTCGAGAAGAGCGCCTTGAAGAGATCCAAGGTGTTACATCACCTTTTATTTCGCGAAGCTTATTATTTTGCATGATATGCCATTCTTTGCACCACTTTTTCTTTAAGTTTAAGTTTAAATAATGCTTTAAGATCAGGCGTTACGACTAATTGGAATCAATTTGTTCTTTGTAACAAGCTTCTTTGGCACTTTGGTCGGCGAGATCATTTCCTAAAATACCAGAATGGCCTGGCACCCAACAAAAAACTATTGATTTTTGTTTTGCAACAAGTTTGGACAGTATAAGGTGTATTTGACTAACTAATGGGTGTGTAGTGTAAATTTGGCAAAATAGCCTCTAGGGAACTTAAAGAATCCGTGCACACTAAGAATTTGGAGTCCTTGTTATCAAGGGCAAACAGGAGGCTTTGTAGAATTGCAAACAGTTCTGCATTGTAGACGCTGTATATGGAATGGAGTTTAAAACTGAAGTTGTTGCTCTCCGTTGTAAAGGCAGAGCCAACTGTATTGTTAGTTTTGGAACCGTCTGTAAAAATATTTTTGAAATCTTTGTAGTTGTATCGGATTTCGTTGCAAAGTGCTTGATATTGTGTTTGATGTGGTTGCCTTTTTATATTTTGTCAGCTGTGTTATGCAACATGGTTTATTAAGTGTCCAAGGTGGGATTGCCCCATTTGATTTGTAGAAAACAAGGGGAAGTGTTATGTTTAAGGCTTGCAGTAATTCCAGGGAAATTAACTTTACATCAAATACGTTAGTAGCACAGCAAGTATCATAGCAACGTTAGCAAACCATAATCACACATCTACATTATTGTATATACTAGACGAATTATTTTCATAATACATAATGTTCTTACGTTACTAGACATAAAGTTATATAGTCACAAAAATACTATCTCAATACATATTCTTACTCACTCACTCATTAAATACCCACTCACTCACTCACCACTCACCACTCACTCACTCACTCACGCACCCACTCACTCACTCACTCACTCACCCACTCAATCACCCACTCACACACCCATTCACTTAACCACTCACTCACTCATTAAAGGCGGATCCACATAAAAACGTAAGACGTAAGCATAAGGTTTTAACGCGTAGTCGTAATGTTGGAACATAGGAAACACGTACTGGCGTTCACACAAATGCACAAGGTTTAAGACAAAGTTATAACGCATAAGACACTGTTTTAATGCGTAAGAAAGTTGAACAATTTTCAACTTTAAAGGTGGATCCACATAAAAACGTAAGACGTAAGCATAAGGTTTTAACGCGTAGTGTGTAAGCGCGCCGGTACACATAGAAACGTAAGCACAAAGAATTTAGCCCAAGATATGTCAGTTGTCTTCTAAGTTCTTTGCAGAGTGAACAGAGAGAACTTTGATTAAAGAAGGATTCAAAGGTTATAATAAAGATTATTATTAATAATATAATTTTTCCAATCGATGTTGATAATTATGCAAATAATGCTCCAAGTCCTGCCAACTTTATATATTTATAACGGAAGCGTAGTTGACTGTAGTAGTCAAGCATTTCAAAGTAGATGTTAGTTTGACTCAACTTTTTCGTACGTAAGCATAAGGTTTTAGCATAAAGTTGAAAATTGTTCAACTTTCTTACGCATTAAAACAGTGTCTTATTGCGTTATTTATAACTATGTCTTAAACCTTGTGCATTTGTGTGAACGCCAGTACGTGTTTCCTATGTTCCAACATTACGACTACGCGTTAAAACCTTATGCTTACGTAAATTACGTTTTTATGTGGATCCGCCTTTATGCTAAAACCTTATGCTTACGTACGAAACACGTGAGTCAAACTAACATCTACTTTGAAATGCTTGACTACTACAGTCAACTATGCTTCAATATAAATATATAAAGTTGGCAGGACTTGGAGCATTATTTGCATAATTATCAACATCGATTGGAAAAATTATATTATTAATAATAATCTTTATTATAACCTTCGAATCCTTCTTTAATCAAAGTTCTCTCTGTTCACTCTGCAAAGAACTTAGAAGACAACTGACATATCTTGGGCCTAAATTCTTTTACACACTACGCGTTTAAACCTTATGCTTATGTCTTACGTTTTTATGTGGATCCGCCTTAACTACCCACGCACTCACTTATTCACTCACTCCCCTCACTCACTCGCCCAATCAATCAACCACTTACTTACTCACTCACTCACTCACTCACTCACTCACTCGCCCACTCCCTCACTCACTCGCCCAATCAATCAACCACTTACTTACTCACTCACTCACTCACTCACTCACTCACTCACTACACTCACTCACTCACACACACACACACTCACTCACTTAATCACTCACTTACTAACTCACACACTCACTCACTCGGTGAGAGATGACACTAAAATGACCGTTTAAAAATTATATATTGTAACTCTGATTTTACACCAATTTTTCAATTTTTTGGATCCAGAAATTTGCAAAAATTGGTGTGTTGGGAAATTTCTTAAATCGGTTTTCAAAAATGCTTTTTTTTGGATACATATAGGTACAGAGCTTAGTACCAATCTAAAATGCCAATTATAACACCGTGTCTGAAAAAACTGTGCCCAAATATGCCCTCGAACACGCAAAAAAATATACAATCACAAAATTCACACCCAACCTCGGTAATCATCAATATTTTCAACATCAATATTTTGATGCTCTATGGTATTAATACAGTTTGGCATAGTTTTAAAATACTTACAAAAAGTAAATGTTACAAAACACAAGGCAACGGGGAAAGAGTTAAGAAATACTAATATTTGATTTATATTCAACACAATATATTGTAAGAAAAGCCTTTAGTTCTCTTCCGAAAGTTCACGTTAAAAAAACTATTTAAAGGGGCTAAAAAACCCCAAAAAATTATTTTCTGACCTCGTGATTTATTAGAACAATACTACACTTAAATGACCGTTTAAAAATATATCTGTAAACTGTGATTTAACACGAATTGTTTGTTATTTTTTTTATCCAGGAAATTGGCGAAAATTGGGTGTTTTGGAAAATTACTAAAATCGGCCTAACACTGATCTCTTTTTGGTCAACATAGATACTAGAGCCACTAGTACCCAATCCTAAAAATGCCCCTTTATAACATGTGTCTTGAAAAACTGTGCCAAAATATACCCTTCAAACACGCAAAAATATGCATTCCAAAATCAAACCCCATCTTTGGAATCAGCATATTTTGACCGAACTACTTGCCCAAATTACAAAAAAAAAAAGATTAATTTACAGAAAAGGCTGTCGACGTACGTTCAATAATGGCAATATTTTTTTAGATCAAAAATCCTCCAAGGTCAGGGCCTAAAGATTCGTCCCCATGTTTTATTTCTATGGGAGATTTTTGCTATGGGACCTAGCTCGAAAAATGTCATGTTGACAACTTTTTGGGAGAGGACAACGGGAGCCCCAATAATTTTTCTGTTAATGCATAAATTAATTACTAGTTAGACCGAATGAAATATATTTTTTGAGTTTAGCGGGTAAATTACCCCTTTAAGGGATAGTCTAGTTTGATGAAGTTTCCCAATTTTAAAAACAAAAAATGAATTCTTTGGGCTAATTGAGTAAACAAATCTTAAGGGTACTGTACCACCTCTTGTCCGATAATTTGAAAGTTGAAGAAACATAGGCTGAAAATTTTTACTGAATAAAAGAGGGCCTCACTTAAAACAGATTTTTTTTTTGGGGGTGGGGGGTGCGGACATAAACCCACCATCGGCCATTTGTGATATGTTTGCGTTTTTTGACCAATGTGTAGCCAGCACACTAGTGCAAAATAAATTTGTGGAATCGGTTTTCTGGATATAGTTTCCAAACACCTTTAGGCTAAAACTTCAACTATAAGGACAATAGATTCTGAAATAACACTTTGGTATACGATTTTTTGTCAAATGGTACCAAATCGAGTTTTTTAGGTTTTTGCATCGTCTGGCACAAAAAATCGTACACCAACTGTTATTCAGAAAATTCTATTTGTCCTTATAGTTGAAGGTTGTAGCTAAAGGTTGTAACGTAAACTATACCAGAAAAACGATGTTCACAAAATTTAATTTTGCAACTAGAACCTAAATAACTGGGCTGGCTACACCTTATTGTCAAAAAAAAAACGAGATATAATGGCCGATAGTGAGGTTATGTACCCGACCAAAAAAAATAATTCTCTGTTTTATTAAAGGTACTTTCTTTCAATCAGCCAACTTTCATGGATTCCAAGGTTTGAACCTTCCCTGAGTCCTGATTACCAAAGCCTTAAGACAGGTTATTTACATTTGTTTGTTTGGTCGCTTTTTTACCTCATTGCTAAAAGCTACTGATTAATTTTCCGGGTTTATTTGCTGTTATCTGAAGCGCATTAAGAACTATTTGAGTCCTCTTCAGCTTGTTTGGAAATGATTGATGCTACGTTTGAATAAAGGTGTATAGCTGATGGTCTACTTGTGTGTATTATAAACACAGCATAAAATAATATTACTTTGCAAGGTTGTATGATCCCATGTTGATGTCAAACAACAACACAAATCTTCGTTTATAAATAGATTGGCTACAACTTTATTTAGTTTTTTATTTATTTATTAAAGACAAGAGTGTGAAATACATAAACCAAATCCCTACCAACAAAATTTAAACATCAAAACAATATGTAATAGGCACTAAAGTACATAGTGCAATCTTATGCTGGTTCTTAATCATCAATGCAAAACGTCACCAGGTAGCCTCACATTTACGAGGCACCTCAAGGGGATTCCTCGTCAGCTTTGGCAGTGGGCCAAATTGGTACTGTGGGAGAAGCTTGGAGTCTCGGTAGAATAGAACAGCGTTTCCATGCACTGCCATCACGTGATGAGAAGCCTCTGGTGAGGCGACCGACTCCTCGCGTCAAACCGCTCGCAGCATAGGCAGCACCAAGTACGCTCCATACCGGTCGCGATGTGGTGGTCGTGTACGCCGTGCCCAGCTTGTCGACAGCGCCGAGGAGGGCTCGCCGTCTTGCATCCCCCCTAAATAGATATCGTGTTCTTAAGGGGATCATAAATGAGCGGAAGAGGTAATTAACCGAGCAACCAGGTGAAGGCAAAAATCTAGATAAATTGTAAAAAAAAAAAAAAGATCGACTACCTTAAAAAATGTTGAAGTATTTGTAAGAAGCCTAGATAGGGACTGGAGGGGGGGTCTACTTTGAGTTAAGGATATCTCCTTAATGGAAGAAATTTCTTCTTCCTGTCACCTGGAAAAACAAAGGACGGGAAGGCATGGTCTTACCAAGGTGCTGAAATTAGGCCAAAAGAGGTTCACACGATATTATAACACGATAGGTTCATAAATATCCATCTTATCCCTAAGAAAAGGTAGGCATATTTGGACCTATTTTTCTTGACTCTACGATGACAGAAGAATTACACTAGGTAATGCAAGCAATGCAATGTCTGAAATATAATCGTGGCAGTAAGGCATTAGCACCTAGGACTAAAGTCATGACCCATTATGCACGCTAGAATTAAAAAATATGTGTTCGCGCATCAAAGTCACAAATAAATTTCCTAGCTATTCCCCAAGTATTCTTGTGACTTTAATCAACTTCAACAACTTATATCTCCTTTTATCTGGAAAATATAGCAATGATTCCCTGATCATTCATATTGGTCACAAATACGGAATAGTGTAGTACCTAACCTATACTCTAAGATATCCCTAAATTATTCAATAGGACGACCCCCGTCTGGGGCCAGGGATAGAATGCCCAGAGCACTGGCTTGCTAATCGTAAAAGCGATTCAAGAGAAAAAGTCCACCTTCCAAACATCAGCTAAGTAAAAGGGAGTATATTACTCCAAGAAAACTAGAGGCGAGATCTGGCAACTCGTATCGGGGGACACCTCCCCCTCCCTTGACGTCCTCCCCGACGCCGATGACAAGGACACAACCGAACGAGACAAAGACGATGCGACCGCGACGTGAGAAACCCCCCTTCTCCCTTACCCGTTGTGGTTTGGACCGAAGCATGGCCCTCACCCCCTCATACCCTAGGCTGGAGTGGTGCATTATGACCCAACGGTTGACGCGGCCTTTAACCCAATAAACAAATCAATTAGGCCAAAGTATAAGAAAAATTATCACAGACATAAGAATAGCGGTGGCTGTCAATGGAAGCACTTTTTGAATTTTTAATAAATACGATAAAAAAGGAACTGAGATCATGACCACCAGACAAATGGTTGCGCATCTGCACTAGCCAAGGAATGCGCGTCCTATGTATCACCACGCAAGCTAGTCGAGTGGGAGCCACACATATACATCGCTGGCAGGAGATGTATGGAGATTGTACGCATATTAAAATTATGTCTTGATACTATTCGTTTCTCGGCCTAATTGAAAGATTAGGGTTAAAAGTATAGAGCTATGTACGTTTACTGGCGACTTCAACACATTGTTATCTTCGAGAGCGGAATTCTTTTGTATGTCAGCTAATTGAATTCTATACAAATACAGATTTCCAAGGTAAAAAAAGAGCAACACGCCCGATGATTGACCATGGATTAGACTAGGATGTCATAAAAAATATTTTATTAATCAAGTACTTAATAAAATAAGGTTTTATATAATACAATCAATCACCTCTTGAATCATTTATTAAAATAAAAATAAAAAATGGTATTACAAAAATGTATGATTGTTTGTAAGTTGTATCCACTGGAATGGAAATAAAATCGGGAATTATTACGGTTTTTAAGTATTTTATTTTATATATTTTTTATAATGGACACACACTTAAAACAACGTAAATGAAAGTCCGAGTTTCATTCAAAAGTGGATAAAACTTAAAAAAATCATTAATTTTTTCATAATAGCCATTTATTTTTTATTTTAACAATGATTTCAAGAGTTAATGATTGTATTGGATAAATTATTTCTCAGTTTATTGGAGAGCGTAGCGAAACGAAGCGAAAATTCATTTCACTACAATGGAGAAAAAAAAATCCGGAATGTTTTTTTCTTTCTTATCTTTTTGTCGGATGTATTTGGTGTGTTTTTAGCCGATTCCGGCTGAAACCGATACTTCAATTGCGCTGAAATTGCTGGAGGCCTTCGAAAATCTCTAAACGTAGAACTGCACGTTTTTGAGCGCAATCGGAAAATTATTTCGTCATTGAAAATCGCAATTTTACAAATTTTTTCGATTTTTTGAAACAATTTCTTCGACTTATCAACACCTACATGCTTTATTGCGATTGTAATGTTTTTTCACAGAACCTTAATTTTATGAATAATATATTCGTTTAAATTTGAGCGCAATCGAGAAATTATTTATCATGATAAATCGCAATTTACGATTTTTTAATTTTTTACAACATGTTTTTGACTTATTACACCTACATGCTTTTCGCTTGTAATGATTTCTTTACTGAACCTAATTTTATGTATAAAATATATTCGTGTGAAATTTGAGCGCAATCAAAAATTTATGTATTATGAAAAATCGTTCTTTTACGATTTTTTCGATTGTTTAAAATTTCTGCGACTTATAAAACCTACATGCTTTAGTCCGATTGTAATGATTTTTTACAGATCTTAATTTTTATATGAATTAATATATTCGTGTGAAATTGAGCACAATCGAAAAAATATTTCTCAAGAACACTTGGCAGCTCAATGCACCACCAATACCGCTAATCCAACAAATGCGTACTGAAAAAGCGTTTGCGAAAGCTTCCTAGAATGAAACAATGTGACTTAAGCCTTTGGCGCAATAGCGGAGGGGAAGCAAGCGTCTGTGCTTCTGGAACTCTTCTGTACGTTTACAGATTGATTATTCTCTACGTGTGTGCCAAAAATTAGCTTACGGTTATGGATGTTGATGTCAAAATCTATAATTCCTGGATAAGTTATCTGTCCGTAAATTCCTTGCGAAGATTAACCACTGTAAAGTTTTGCTTAGACTCCGCTAGGATGTTTTAGAGTTTCACCAAACCTTGAGGCGAACGAACTTACGAGTTACGACTCACTGTAAAATTGTATTGCGCGGAGTATACTTGAAAATATCGCGAGCTTGGATTGTATCCATTGCAGTTGAGGTGAAAAGAATGGTTCTCTGTCCTCTTATCAAATCTTTGATAAATCCCGAGGAAGACTTAGATTCTTTTTCATAGGTTCCAATTCTTCTTCCTATCGCAAATAAAAATAAAAGCTTAATAACATTGGTAGTCGCCTCACATTATCTCTACAACTTGAAATGTATCAAAAATCAAAATGATTAAAATATAGTGTGAAATAAACTAAAACTTAAAATATTGAACTGGAGCTTGTAAGTTCTAGATTTCAAAGCGTTGAAGCTCACAATTAAATAAAGAAATACATTCGTTTACATTGAAATCTAATCAGGAATTTAACAAAATAAATCTCAAAAGAGTATCGAACCCGGGGGGGGCTATTGATTGAGGATTGGGATATTGCTTAACGTCCCATTATTAATGCCACTTTGGCTATTGAGACGATGAGTGGGATAGATGAGAAAGAAAGTATGAACAGAATGGGAGGAGGGGAAACCCGGTACCGGCACTTAGCCTATTCCTTTCGAAACAGTACGAAGGAGACCAACGGCTTAACGTCCATCCGAAAGGACGGTGTTCTGAAACCCTTGACAGTATTAAAGGTTCATCCAATAACCCGGGACTGATAAGCGGACTTTCGAGGAGAACGGAGCCGTTACACTAGCTCTCGAAACCTCCATCGGCCTCTAACAGCGATATACATGATTTTCAGGGCAGAGCGGTCACTATCGTACCCGTGTGGTTATATAATAAGGTTGTTCACTGATCGTTTGAATAGTTAGCAGTCACAGCGTATTGTAATCAACTAAGTTTGTCACTGTCGTTTGAAAGTTATCGGTCACATTGCGGTATTGATTAAAAAACTAAGTTGTCACTGTCGTTTGACTAGTTATCAGGCACAGGCGTTTATTGTATTAACTAAGTTGTCACCTGTCGTTGACTAGTTATCAGTCACATGCGTTATTGTATAACTAAGTTCGGCACTGTCGATTCAACATTATTGTCTGACCAACTCAACATTATGCGATACACCGTCTAAGTGCTAGAGGGAGTGCGTCTAATAGATAGATAGAAATTATTTCTAAGTACTCATGCAAGTTCTAGATTAATTTCTGAATCATTTAGAAAGTCATTTTGCCACAGAGCCGTATATTTTTGGAATTCAATTTCTTATGATATTAGAAGCCATGCAGTTATGAGACTAGGAATCGTACATTTAAAAGTAAAATTTAAGCAATGTAATGAATCAAAGAAGCAAAGAAAGAATATCCGAGGTTTATATTTATGTATAGCTTATTCTAGTCTGTTGGTGCTGATTTAAACCATCTCAAATAATTTTGGTTTTGTTGGGAGAAGTCCGCATATACTTATCTCTGGCTGGGATCTCTAAACAACAATGTTATGTAAGTGCCTGTATAATTATATAAACGTTAACTAGGACTGGGCTGCAATAGGGCTGAAAAAGTGCCATTACAACATCAATTACAAACAACAACAAACAAAAATAACAAATTTAATTACCCTACTTCAGGCACGTACCAAGGTTTGTAAATGGAGTCAGCTAATTGTAAAGGGGACGTCGCAGGGCTTTTGAGAGAACAACCCGTAGTATTCACACTGGAGATTGAAGAAAAACTGCGAGAAAAAAAGAGTTAGTCTGATTACCGTTGCCGGATGCCACCATTCTCGTGACTTGTACGTCGAAGCGGACATCTTTCAGTCTATTGGCACTCTCCGAGGCCATATTTGAGTTGCCGATGAAACCAGCGGACCCCTGAACAACACCCAGTCTGATATAATGGATACGACCAAAAACCCCCGGCTGATGGAAACTCCCAGCTCAAGACCACAGACGATCACACACAATCTGAAATCAAGGGAAATACGTACCATTGTTGAGGGCTCACATTAAATCATGATTGCAACCAATCACAAATACCAGGAACCGACCAGAACGAAGTCTACATGTCACCTACAGGTTCCCGGACACCAATCAGAACAAAGTCTCCCCGGTCACTAGGAAATAACAAAGACAACAACTAAATTGGGCTATGCCCACATCATCACCCTAACACCAAAAAACTAAGTTCAGCTGTTTGGTATCATTAAGAGCATCACAACAAACGAGAAGCAACATATCAAATGCTTAAAATATGTTACTTTTCTCTAATGTGAATCGCACTGAGATACGGAATCGAATTATTGTTAAGAAACTGACCTAACTTAATGATAAAACCGTTTATGTTAATGGTACACCTATTTGAAAATTTGAAATTAATGTTTCTCTGACTCATTTTTATCAAGTTACTTGTACCTAATAATGTAATAATCTTAAGTCACCGTATAATTGGATTCTGGCAGTGGGCCTATTACGTATTAATATGACGAGACAATGTGATGAAAAGATAACTGGACATGGCTATGATGGCTGGCATATTATTATTAGAAGGTATTGTATACTAGACGCATATACTTATTTTGTAAAACATAATATGTTAAAATACTTAAGTAAGAAACTAGTGTGTAAACCGATAAAAGGATACACGGTGAAAACCCTGTTAAACCTGTAACTATGTTATATGTTATTTGTTGTCCTTAATAACTAAAATAACTAAAAATAATTTCAGGTTCAACGTTCAGTATTTGTAGGGATTTACCTGTACTGTCTTTGTCAGGATAATCGCGAAATGTTTAAAGAAGATTGCCCTTTCATTTGACCGACGGAATTCCTTAGCGTTTGTACAATACCATGTATACCTTGAAATAGACCTTTCACCTGACAAATTAGAAAATACCTTAGAATATTGAATGCGAAAATTAAATGTTACCGTGTACTCAACACATGGGCTCACTCACTCGTCTTTAAAAGCGACCAAAGCGACACAAGCCAACCCTGTAGGTCCCGAACGCAATCAGTAAGAGAGCGGCTAATCCAAGACTTATGGTCACTAAACCAATCAGGAATCACCAACTCAACTCAACCTGTTCCGGGGCCTGGCCGTTACCTCATCTAGAGGTCAGAGGAAAACAAACACCCTACGGTTTAAGCAGCTTTGCCCTCATATAAGTTCACGAGATGATCTATTTGATTCGGGTCCATGGTTTGCCAAAATGCGTTCCGCATGATTCATATACATTATGCTTGGTCGATTGAAAGTGCACCTTCAATTAAAACTGCAACACGGGACATACATGACATTTAGTATAATTTGTTAGGTTATGCGAAACCCCCCTATATCTTTAGTTATTTCCATATTCCAGATTTTGTGTATCACAAATATTACTATTCAGCGCATCCTATAGTACACAGCCCTTGTCAGAACCCCTGCATTTCCGTACAAAATGCAAACGGACACCCAATACCCATACCTATACTGCGCACTATATCTTAAAGTATTATATTGTTAAAAGTTAGAAGTTTATTAGGTTTCAAGGGCGCGTCAACGAAAGGTCATATTCGGGCCTCCTATGATATTGTAGTTTTATGAGTTAGTTAATATAATATTAATACGATATTTTTTTCAAATAGTAGGAATTAGACGAATTTTAATTAAATGCAATAATTTTGTTTTTTTTTTATGTAAGTTACGGACACGGAATCTTATGTTAATAAGTAGGCTAATATTTAAAAAATAATTGTAAATACTGTGAGCATATGCAATAAGTAAGCTGTGGGTTCTGCGTACGTCATTGACATTGTTGACATCCGGTTCATGCATCTGATAGATCTATGCTATCATCGAGCATGTAACTTTCAAGTTATTCATCTTTAATGATTAATTTAGGGAACAATCATGGTTGTCCATGCCCTGTCACTCGTCTCCGATGATACGGAGCCAGGGCGAAAAATTTTCAATTGGCAATCTGTAAACATCACGATATTCATTATAAAAACGTGAATGTAGCTCATTGGCTTCACGTGATAGCACAGTTTTCTTTGTCGGAAGTCGACGACAAACGTGAGAAAAGTAGGGTGCGGCAACCGGTTGTAGGTGATAGTGTAAGGTGATAATGAAAGTTGATGAGATGAGTTAAATGGTGTATGTTTGATGGTTAGATGTTTTCAAGGTATATATAACAGAATTAAAACGGGTTGATGAGAATAGTAATAGCAAAACCAAATTTATTAATGGGAATGAAAATAAATTAAAATAAATGTTGCAGGGAAAACTGGATCATTTTACTTTTATTGATGGATATTGGGTATTTGTATCAGAATTATTGATGATTTGACAGGTAAAGTCTGTGTTATAAACTGTAATGTTAAGTCAAAGCACTTTACCATCACTGAAGGACAAAATTACAATCCATTCAGTTAGCACGTGGACCTCACGTAAATGTAAATAAACAACACTTGATGACCTTGCCAAAAGCACCAGCATGTAGCAATCTCCAAGTCACCTTCGGCACAGATCTGGAAACAGCTGACTCTTAATTGTGGCCAGGTGAATGCAACCTCAATTCAAATCAGCCAATCGCATGCAGACCCAGGTCCAGGTAGACAACAAGGAAGGTGTTACCAAGTCACTACATTGCGGTTTGCTCTCTCTTACTAAGCCATCTTAGGAGCAGAAGGTTTAGTATAGTATCTCTATCGTAGGGAAGTGATTCCAGGACAGGAATGTATTTTCTAATAAAAGCCATAATTTTGTGAAAAGTGAATAAATTCTTGTTTTAATAAATGTTATTTAGTTTTACACAGTCTCATTGATTGTTGTGGTACAGAACACCCATACTCCCCAAAATCACTGATCCTCAAGTAAAGAGTCTGAAAGTGTACCAAATAGTCATGATCAGAAATCAATTTTAGATTGTTATTGATTGATAAATATTGCGGACAAACTACATTATCGTGGCAGCGTGCATACCACGGAATTTTTGTTCACAAAAATAAAAGAACCGGAGAGGATATTTTCGTGAGAGACAGTGTATTGGGAGACACGTGGTAACAGAACAGTGCCAGGGGAAAAAAAACTCGGGTGAGTCTGCAACATATTCCGCTTGCATGTGGGTGCTTCTTACACAGTAGAAAGTATACTGAACTAGGGAAACGCCAAAGTCGTGTTAAAACGAGTTTGATGAGTGAGAAATGTGTTGAGTACACAGGTAACATTACTTTTCTTCCCCTACCTTTAGGCCTCCGTGCCCTATCATAGGCTAGCTCATAGCCCCGGTATCGGATGATGACTAACTGCATCTTTTTGGCAAAAAAAAATGGAGAGAGAAGAGCGACTTTGATTTTTCTTTAATTGATTCAGGTCTTATTGTAAGGCGGGAGAGAGAAGAGAGACGATTGGAGAGAGCGGAATTATTTTGATATTTGATATTTATTGGCTTTAAAGGGGCTAAAAAAACCCCAAAAAAATATTTTTTACACGGATCTATAAGCAAAGTACTACACTAAAAATGACCGGTTTAAAAAAAATTATATTCTTGTAACCTGTGATTTAACACGAATTTTTTTTATTTTTTATCCAGAAAATGGCGAAAATGGGTTTGGAAAATTTCTTAAATCGGGCTTAACCTGATTCTGTTTCGGTCCACATGATACCAGAAGCATGGTACCAATCTAAAATGCCCCTTTATAACATCGTTGTCTTGAACTGTGCCCAAAATATACCCTCACAACACGCAAAAATATGCCATTCAAAAATCACACCCCATATTGGTAATCAGCATATTTTGACCGAACTACTTGCCCAAATTACAAAACAAAATATAGAGGAATTTAAAGAAAAGGCTGTCGAGTACGTTCAATAATGGCCACAATATTTAATTTTTTTGGATAAAATCCTCAAGGTCACGGGGCCATAAAGTTCGTCCCTATGGTATTTCTTATGGGAGATTTTTGCCGATGGGACACTAGCTCGAAAAAGTCATTGTTTGCAATTTTTTTGGGAGGTCCATGGTGGCCCCAATAATTTTTCTGGTTAGTTGCTTAATTTAGTATAGTTAGGCCTATATGAAATATGTTTTTTTGAGTTTAGCGGTTAAATACCCCTTTATAAGTGCAGGGCTACATAGGGCTAGGAGCCCCTTTTATTGTAGCCAACCTCTAATAACATGTATTGGTAAGCAGAGGCATATATAAATCAAGAGGTCTGAAAGATACCTCTCACCGACATCTCGTGGTCAACTCTTGGTGCCATTATTATAACGCCCTGTGAATGCATTTTCAGCATAAATAAAGAAACGATGGCTGCTAATGTCAAAGGAAAACTTCTCTACTCCACCCGAGAAAACTACAAGCCTAGAAGAAATATAATATGGAAGGTAAAGAAGAGAATTTAATATCAATACCCTTGGCCCTAGGCATAGCATAAGACTATGCCTAGATCTTATATTTGCCTTAGTTCTAAGTAATTTGTTGAATAATTTAGCTGGCTGTCAAGTCTTATTTGCAACACTAAAGTTTGTTTTATGCTTTTGTTTTGAATAAAATTGTATTTCACTCTGACTGCCTTCTAGATATTGACGATTTTGGTGACAAGAGTCTTTCAAAGCCTCCTAATAATATAATAACATCAAATAGTCTAGGGGCTCCATCGATCGATAATGCAGTTCACAGGGCGATATAAATACATGGCACCAAGAGTTGACCACGAGATGTCGGTTGAAAGAGGGATCTTTCAGAACTCTGATTTATATATGACCCGCTTAACATAGTACGGTTACATAATTATGAAATATACAATATGAATATTATAAGTTATGGTAAGAAAAATTATAAATCTAATCAAATATTAACGGACAGTAATTAATTAGATAGTTAGATTCTATACTAAGAGTGATTCTAAAACCAACATTATCAACATTATCACTTAAACTCGCTAAAACTAATGCAACATATTACAGTGAAACAATGTTTAATGTATACCGAAGCATAATGGGATATGAGTAAAAAGATTGAGGCAGAATAATAAGATACACCAATAATATAAGAATAAGAATAATAATAATAATAATGAATAAGAATGATAATAATTAATAATAATAATAATAATAATAATAATAATTAGTCGTAAACAAATACCTGTTACTAATTTATAAAAAAAAACCCCCTTTTTTTGGAAAAAATTTTTTAAACCCCCCAAATAAAATTTTGATTCGGTCCATGGTTTGCCAAATGCGTTCCGCATGACTTCATTACATTATGCTGGCTCTGATTGAATGCACCTTCATTACTGCACACGAATACATGACATTTAGTATAATTTGTTAGGTTATGGAACCTATATCTTTAGTTTTCATAATTCAGATTTTGTTATCAAATTATTACTATTAGACCTATAGTCCAGTCTGTCTAGAATCGCATTTCGTACAAAATGCAAACGGAAATACGATACTATACTGGACTACTATCTTAAAGTATTATATTGTTAAAAGTTAGAAGTTTATTAGGTTCAAGGGCGCGTCAACCGAAAGGTCATATTGCGCCTCCTGTGATATTGTAGTTTAATAGTTAGTTAATATAATATTAAATATATTTTTTTCAAATAGTAGGAATTAGACGATTTTATTAAATGAATAATTTTGTTTTTTTATGTAATTTTACGGACAAGAATCTTATTGGTTAATAAGTAGGCTAAATATTTAAAAAATAATTGTAAATACTCGTGAGCAATGCCATAATGTAAGCTGTGTGTTTACGTACGTCAGTGACTTGTTGACATCCGGTTCCTGCATCTGATATTATCTTGCTATCATCGAGCATGTGAACTTTCATATGTTTCATCTTACTGATTAATTTAGGGACAATCACGGTGTCCATGCCCTGTTCCACTGTTCCGATGATACGGAGCCAGGGGAAAATTTCACTTGGCAATCTGTAAACATCACGATATCATTATAAAAACGTGAATGTAGCTCATTGCTTACACGTGATAGCAGCATTTTCTTTGATCGAAGTCGACGAAAACGTGAGAAAGTAGGGTGCTGCAACCGGTTGTAGGTGATAGGTAAGGTGATAATGAAAGTTGATGAGATGAGTTAATGGTGTATTTGATGGTTAGATTGTTTTCTAAGTGTATATAAAAACAGAATAAACGGTGATGATAATAGTAATAGCAAAACAAAAATTTATTAATGGGAATGAAAATAATAAAATAAATGTTGTAGGGAAAACTGGATTCATTTTCACTTTTATTGATTGGATATTGGGTATTTGTATCAGAATATTGATTGATTTGACAGGTTAAAGTTCTGTGTTATAAACTGTAATGTTAATCAAAGCACATTACCATCTCTGACAGACAAGTACAATCCATTCAGTTATCACGGACCTACGTAAATGTAATAACACACTTTGATGACCTTGCAAAAGCACCAGGCATGTAGCAATCTCCAAGTCACCTTCGGCACAGATTCTGGAACAGCTGACTCTCTAATTGGGCCAGGTGAATGCAACTCAATTCAAATCAGCCAATCGCATGCAGCCACAGGTCCAGGGAGACACAAGGAATGTGTTACCAGTCACTACATTGGGTTTGCTCTCTCTTAACTAAGCCATCTTAGGAGCAGGAAGTTAGTATGTATCTCTATGGTAGGAAGTGATTCCAGACAAGGGAATGTATTTTCTAATAAAAGCCATAATTTTGTGAAAAGTGATAAATTCTTGTTTTAATAAATGTTATTTATTTTACACAGTCTCATGATTTTGTGGTAAGAAAACACCCATACTCTCCCAATCACTGATCCTTCAAGTAAGTAGTCTGAAAGTGTACCAATAGTTATTGATCAGAAATCAATTTTTAGATTGGTTATTGATTGATAAATATTGCGGACACTACATTTCGTGGCAGCGCATACCGGAATTTTTTGTTCACAAAAATAAAAGAACCCGGAGAGACTATTTTTCTTGAGAGACAGTGTATTGGGAGACACGTGGTAACAGAACAGTGCCTAGGGGAAAAAAAACTGGGTGAGTCTGCACATATTATCTTGCATGTGGTGTGCTTATTACACAGTAGAAAGTCTACTGAACTAGGGAAACGCCAAAGTCGTTGTTAAACGAGTGAGTGAGCCATGTGTTAAAGTTACCCGGTAACATTACTTTTCTTCCCCTACCTTAGGCCTCCGTAGCCTATCATAGGCTAGCTCATAGCTCGGTATCGGTATGATTGACTAACTGCATTTTTTTGGCAAAAAAAAGAGAGAGAGGGAGAGAGCGATTGATTTTTTTTTAATTGATTCAGGTCTTTATTGTAAGGCGGGAGAGAGGAGAGAGAGAGAGAGAGAGAGAATTATTTTGATATTTTGATATTTATTGGCTTAAAGGGGCTAAAAACCCCAAAATATTTTTTACCACGTGATCTATAGCACAATACTACACTAAAATGACCGTTTAAAAAATTATTTTCTTGTAACTGTGATTTAACAGAATTTTTTTATTTTTTTTATCCAGAAATTGGCGAAAATTGGTGTTTTGGAAATTTCTTAAATCGGCTTTAACCTGATTCTTTTTTTGGTCCACATAGATACTAGAGCATTGTACCAATCAAAATGCCCCTTTATAACATGGTGTCTTGAAACTGTGCCCAAATATACCCTCAAACACGCAAAAATATGCATTCCAAAATCACACCCCATATTGGTAATCAGCATATTTTGACCGAACTACTTGCCCAAATTACAAAACAAAATATAGAGAATTTAAAGAAAAGCTGTCGAGTACGTCAATAATGGCCAATATTTTTTTGGATCAAAACCTACAAGGTCACGGGGGCATAAAATTCTTTCCCTATGTTATTTCTTATGGGAGATTTTGCCGATGGGACCTAGTCGAAAAATGTCATGTTTGACAATTTTTTGGGAGGTCATGGTGGCCCCAATAATTTTTCTGTTAGTTGCTTAATTCATTACTAGTTAGCCTATATGAAAATATTTTTTTTGAGTTTAGCGGTTAAATACCCCTTTAAAGGCGTGCTACATAGGGCTATGGAGCCCCTTTTATTTGTACCAACCCTATAATATACCCTGTATTGGTACAGCCAGGGTCATATATAAATCAAGAGGTCTGAAAGATACCTCTTTCACCGACATCTCGTGGTCAACTCTTGGGGCCATTATTTATATCGCCCTGTGAACTGCATTTTCGCATAAATAAGAAACATGGCTGCTAATGTCAAAGGAAAAATTTCTCTATTCACCAGAGAAACTATCAAGCCTAGAAGAAATATAATATGGAAGGTAAAGAGAGCATTATTATCAATACCCCTTGGCCTAGGCATAGCATTAAGACTATGCCTTAGATCTTAATTTGCCTTAGTTTCTAATTAATTTTGAATAATTCTATCTTGGCTGTCAAGTCTATTTGGGAAACCACTAAAGGGTTTTTTTTATGCTTTTGTTTTGATAAAAATTGTATTTCACTTCTGACTGCCTTCTAGATATTGACTATTTTTGTTGACCAAGAGTCTTTCAAAGCCTCCTAAATAATATTAATAACATCAAATAGTCTAGGGGGCTTCCATCGATCGATAATGCAGTTCACAGGCGATAAAAAATAATGGCACCAAGAGTTGACCACGAGATGTCGGTGAAAGAGGTTTTCTTTTTAGACCTCTTGATTTATTATGACCCCCGGGTGTACATAGTATGGGTTACATATTATGAAATATACAATATGATATTAATAAGTTATGCGTAAGAATATACTAAAATCTAATACAAATATTAACTGCCAGTACTTAATTATATATTATAATTCTTATACTAATAGTGATTCTAAAACCAACATTATCAACATTATCACTTAACTGCTAAAAACTAATGCAAATATTTACAGTGAAACAATGTTTATTTTATACCGAAGCACAATGTTAATTAGTAATAATATTAGTAATAAAATAATAATAATAATAATAATAATAATAATAATAATAATAATAATAATAATTAGTCTTAAAATAAAATACCTGTTACTAATTTATAAGTAGAGCGTACATATTCTGACGCTAGTACTGTGATAACTGATAATATGTTTGAAGGACACCATTTTTGTTGTTTTTTTATTGGTAAGTAGAAAGTAGGGTATGGTGGATTTTACTCCTGAGCATGGTGGCTGAATTTTGGAATAGGTTTGTAGTAGATATTTTTTCCCAGAGGCGGCTTGCTGTTATGAAAAATGATTTGTTGCATTTCACCGTACGATGTTTTTGATATTTGAAGTGTGTTAGCTGTGTGTCTGTTTGTGCGATTATGGATACTCTCCATACGGTTGAAAGGCTTAAAGAGGTAAAGGGGCATTGCGACTTCATTATTTTTTGAAATAAGTACGACTATTAATAGGGTACGCCTATCGACGAGTTTTAGGCCACTTGAGCTCAATATAATATGGTGTGATATGCTCGTCGCGTCTCACATCAGCAATGAATCGAACACATGCGTTTTGTACTATCTGTAATTTAATGTTGAGTGTAACTGATAAATCATTGTAAACTTCGGATACATAGTCTATAATGGGAAATATAAGAGACTGAATGACAACTTTACGTACTGAGAAGGGGAGAAGAAACGGACAATTTCGTTTCAGTTGGTGCATACTTGATTTGTTTACATGAGGAGTCCATGAGAGTGTTTCGTCTATTTTCGAGTCCTAGGTTTTTAAAACTGATTGCTGATAGGTACTATAGTATTGTTTATTGTGATCGGAGGAAGTAGTGCTTTATCTTATTTGCTAAGTAGCTTTTTATAACCAAGTAATATTAGCTGCTTTTTTCGATACTTTGAGAGTCAAGTTGTTGGTCATTTGTATAAGTTACTAAGTTAAGATATGTCCTGTTTGTGCAGTCAATGGCGCGTAGAGCATCCCGAGATAAAAAGTGAATATACACTTGTAAGTCATCTGCATACTTATGGTGGTTAGAATGTTCAAAGTTGACAGATATATCGTTTGATATATATTGAGAACATTAGAGGCCCAAGGACTGATTCTTAAGGGACGCCGATTGATATTAAAACCCAAGGGGAGGCACTGTTGTCATAGACTACTTTGTTGACACCGATTGGATAGATAAGAAGCGAACCAGAAATGGCTGCCATCCGCCACGCCGATTGGCAAGTTTTAGCAAGGAGCAAAATCGTGATGCACGCAATCAAATGCCTTGCTGAAGTCAAACAATGTTAAGAGAGTCATTTCTTTCCTATCCATTGCAAAGAGAATGTCATCGGTGACTTTAATTAATGCTGTAGTGGTATTATACCCCTTTCTGAACCACATTAGAAACTACTCAAAACGTTATATTTGGAGAGATAAGCTTGAAGCTGTTCGTCGACAATTTTTTCAAGAATTTTATTTAGCACGCAGAGGAGGCTCATGGGTCTGAAATCACTGCATGATGCATGATGGGTTTTGATATTTTTGGAATGGGTTTAACTTGTGCTATTTTCCACTGCGTTGGAAAAACACCAGACTGAAGAGAATAGTTAAATGTATGCAAGAGCGAAGGTAAAGTAATGTATATGCATTTCTGTCTTAAAGTAATTGAAATATTGTCGGGGCCCTTGCTTTCGATTTTTATTTGTTTTGCAGCTTTAATTACATCTTTTGGGTAGACGTGTGAAAAGTGAAATGCTTCACGATCAGGACGAGGTTGTGACTTATATCGGTTAATTACATGATTGATTCTATCTGGATCCGTGACTCTAGCAATGGACGTAAAGTGTCCGTTTAGAGCTTCGGCCGTTACCGACACATCAGGTGTTATTGTACTTTGCAATTGCCAATGCCTAAAGATCTTATGGCTTTCCAAAGGGTAGAAGTGGATCTCGAATTGTTGAGACAGTGAGAGAGAGAGAGAGAGGGGAAGAGAGAGAGAGAGGAGGGGAGAGAGAGAAAGGAACTGGAACTGGAACTAGACAATTTTGTATTGGAGCTTCTACTTACCCAGTGATATTCGTATCAAATATAGACTTTGGAGCTTTCAATTGGAGCGCGTTTATTAACTCCTTCACCTGCGGGCCCCAAAGGACCTCTGTGTCTGCCGTGCAATTATCGAGTTCTGCTCTACTTGCTTTTGCCGCTTCTTCGTCAAGAAAATCCTTCCAATCCTCATATTTGCCTCTATCGAGGACATTAAAAATATAATATTAGCAGAGAAATACCGGAAATAGATTTTGAGCAATGCAAAATATGTAGTATAAAATTCAATTTAATACTCATGTATACTCGTACATCAGTAGTTCTAGTTACATGTTTCTACTATAATAGTCAATCGTGCAAATCGTGAATAAATGAACAAGATTGAGGCAGGTGAGACACCTCGAAAACACACACACATCTCTGTTTGCTCGGCACAACTCAAATCGAGTTATGCACGTAGTACACTGACCTTGAAACTGTCGCGTTCCCTCATTTTGTGAAATGCCGCGCCACTAAGGAGTTTTATTGTTCGCACGGTGAAGTTTACCGCTTTTTCCGCCACTAGGTCTAAAAGTTCTTCCTTTGGGGGATTAAGCCAAGTTGCAGTGTACATTTCCAGTACCGACACTCGCTCCTGTAACAAGAGATGCCGTCCCTACATGGTATAGGTCTCCCGAGCGTATCGTGGATGATTTCTTTGCCCGCAAGAGGTAACGGCCTAGATGATTCGTACGTACCCAACCCACAACAATAATATTAGGTTCGCAGTATGAAATACTATCTAATAATAACTAGGGAAACGCCAAAGTCGTTGTTAAACGAGTGAGTGAGCCATGTGTTGAGTACCCCGTAACATTACTTTTCTCCCCCTACCTCAGGCCTCCCTAGCCTATCATAGGCTAGAGAGGCGCAAAATGACCTTACAGTTGACGCGCCCGTATACTAACTTTATTTAAAAAACTATTATTTATACGAATATTATTATTAATCTTAAATGCAAATGTTCCCGGGTACTCAACACATGACTCGCTCACTCGTCTAACAACGACTTTGGCGTTTCCCTAGTCTAGTTGGCTAAAGCGCCCTTATAGCCGAAATATGGGAGACGTGGGTTCAATCCCCTGGTCGGGAAAGATTTTGTAATTTCTGGATTGTATTTAAAAATTTATAAAACATGTTTTGAAATGCATATAACGCAGTACAGTCCATCATCTGTGGCAATAGCGCCTACTATGGTAAACATAGCCAGTACGAAATACGTGAAAATATTGCAAGGTTTACTCAATCTACGAGCGGAATTTGGAGGTACCTTGACGTGCAACATTTGATAGACCTTGCATGGGCACGGCATTTCACGGCCAGGCGAATAACAAACAAAAAATATATTTTCAAAATCTAAACCATTGTCGTTAAATAATTTCTAACATTGTAAGCCACGCACGTCAAGGTTCCCCAAATTCCGATTGATTGAGATTGAGTAAACCTTGCAATATTTTCACGTATTTTGTACTGGCTATGTTTACCATAGTAGCCCTTTGCCACGAATGA
>JAMZAV010014041.1:0-15539 GCA_024449915.1 Sweltsa coloradensis
AAAATGATTATTAAGATCTCACTTTACCGCGTCCTACATGATCTCACAACGCAAGGTATTAAGCTATTATATTTCGACTTCGACCCGGCACCTCCACCAAAACTTTGAAATTTTTTAATTTTTTAAAATTTCTCGACCTAATTCGCATTTAAGGACATAATTGCTAATTTCGCCACTAGTTCGCGGTATCAACTAAAATTTCGCGAAATTTCGCGAATTGGAAATTGGTACCATTCAATCACAATTCATGAGATTCATGTGCAAACTGAATTTGAAGGGATTATTGCAACTTTAAAAAAAATTCGCGAATTTCGTTGTCACCATTTTTGCACATCTCTACGCATAGATCACGATGACAAATTCAAACCGGCAGTTGCCCGCGTAAAGCGCGTATAAGTGGAGATTATTGGTTTAATTGAAAACTGCTGGTCAGAAATGCCTGCAAATTTGTTATAGGTAACCAAACTAATTGAGTTTCATGTATGTTTTTTTCCAGCAGTGTCAAAAAAAAATTCTGGCGTGTATTGATGCGTGATGACGAACAACATTATTTGTGCCGTAATTAGACAACAATATTAATAACGTATGTTACCGAATTATAACGAGACACTGACTCAATTCAAGAGTTATTCATACAGAATCCAATGAATGTTTTCTTTTTGAATCGGTTGAACCAATGAGCTACAATCTTATTTTGAAACTATGTGTGCGATTTCCTGTGCGCTGTCCCTGGTGGCACCTTAAGGACCTCGTCCCGCCATGGTTTGTGATACATCTTGGCCTCTTAAAGTCTTCCATCTTCCATAGGTTGTCTTGAGGCCCTCCTTGGCAAGGTTTTTGGCAGAGTTGTAGGAGATACTCGCCGTGTCAGGGGCAGACTTCTTCGAGCCCAACTTGGCTAGCGCGTCGGCCTTCTTGTTGCCCAGGATGATTAGTTTAATTTACTAACGGTTAACCACGAGACGAACTTAATAACTTCTACCCGACTACTAAACATTTAACCTTCCCATTCCTAGACGAGGCGAGGTTGAGCAATCGGCGCATGAAGGCGCGACAAGTGAAGCCGCCCGGCAACACATGCACGCCATGCAAGTTGCATACACTGCAGCAGGGCAGGGGCGATGCGTTGCGCTTCGGACTTCACGCCTTATGCGCGTTGTAGATCTCGCAACTTGGATGAATTTTTCACGGAATAAAGCGATTAATGTCTTGACTGGAAATATTTTATAAACTTCTGCAGAGTGAGCAGTAATTACAAAATTTCGGAAGGACGAGCTATAATTCGGGAAGACTGAATCGATTATCGTTTGTTTCGGGAAATAATCGTATTGATCGATATATCGCTTATCAAATGGCAACCCTACATTCTAGGCATAGGGCTTCATTGGATGAGCGTAGCGAAGATTCCATTTCACTACACCGGGGAAAAAAATCCGGAATGTTTTTTTTCTTTTTTTTTGTCTGTATTTTTGTGTGTTTGTTAACACGATTCCGGCTAAACCGATACTCCAATTACAATGAAATTTTATGGAGGCCTTCGAAATCTCTGAACTTAGAACTGCCACGTTTTTGAGCACAATCGGAAAATTATTTCTCATGAAAATCGCAATTTTACGATTTTTTTTATTTTTTAAAAATTTCTTCGACTTAGGATGCTATATGCGACTATATGCTTTATCCGATTTTAATGATTTTTTCACAGAACCTTTATTTTATGAATTAATATATTCATGTTAAATTTGAGTGCAATCAAATAATTATTTCTTATGAAAATTGCAATTTTACGATTTTTTTTTCTTTTTTTAAAATTACGATTAGGCCTAGTTAAAAAATTAAAAAATTAAAGTTAATTTTTAATTTAATTTAATTTAATTTATTTTTTAATTCGACTTAGTGATGATTTTTTCACAGAACAACAGAAAATCCGCATGCAGGCATGCACCAATTACGCTCATCCAACAACGCGCCTGAAAAAGCGTTTGCGAAGCTTCCTAGTAAAGATAAGTAGGTCTACCCATTACCTACATAGGCCATCACCTTCCTATCCTATTTTTTAATCATCAAATTATGAAAAAAATTAAAAGAAAATATAATTTTATTTACCTTGTAAAGTAAATACAAGCTGTAAATTAGACCACCAACAATGGCAAAATTGTGAAGTATTTCTCTTAACCTGCTCCATCTGGTTGTGACTGGTGGTAGGTAGTATCCGGGCATAGGAATCGTCGTGTGTTGTGGTAGACCCATTTGTAATTGCTGAAATCAATCAATAAATAGTCGTGTTAATGTGCATAGAAGTATTCAAAGAACATTAAGGTTAAGGTATACCGACCGTAATTACTAATTAGACATGCGAGCAAAACCAGAGAAAGGAATGGTAACTTTGATGCGTCTATCTTTGTTTTTAAGTGCGAGCACCAACTAGCGTGCGATTTACCATTGCTGAAGGATGAGCACATAAAGCATAGAGCTAAATAAATCATTAAATTTGTATTAGGTAAGTAAGAGCCTCAAGGAAAGTTTTCAATGTTCAATCACCTAGCCACATCAACAAGACCAGCTACCCATCAACCCCCCCTCCAGGTACAGGTGACATGGCACTTGTGAATGTAGGCCCTATAGGTCAAGTAGATACTGGAGTGGAAAAGGCACAGATGAGATGGTTTGACATTGAAACAAATGACAAAAGAGAGTAGGGCCCACCTAGGTCTATGACAAAGAGAAATAATAGGCTAGGTCGGGTTGCCACCAACAAATAATAAAAATCCTGTTTGAGCACATCAAAAATCCTTAGAAATCCTTAAATGAAACACTCAAATCCTTGAAAATTCTTTTATTGCCTAAATGGAACAATTCCAATATGATATTGATATCATAATGTCCAGGTACCTAATTGATGTAAAAAAAATAAAAAATAAAAATATAATACAAATTAAGAGAGAAGGCCTATTTTTAATGATTTGAGGCCAAATAGGGTTATAATAAAATAATAATAAATTTTATTTAGAGTCTACCCACTCAGTTATATAACTGATTTTCAGTGGGGGACTTTAAATCAAGCGACCAAGCCAACCCTGCAGGCCCCGACGCAATCGACGAGTGAGCGATAACCAACCAAAGATCGATATTTTTAATAGGAAATATAGCAATCAGTGGTATGGACAGTGCGAACACCCGCGAATCAACGCCAGAATCAACAAGGCCGATTCAGAACAACTCAGAAATTTACTATGTGCTTCGTTGCTAGGACGGATCCAAAGTCACCGTTTACAAACTCCTAAGACAAGAACTGATGGACTTAAGTCCAAATGATAAGGTAGGCCTATCATTTAAACGCATTTCACGATTTTATGATCTCACTATCGCGTTTTATGACCCAGCACCTCCACCATGATCCAGCCAGGATTAATTTAATTTTGATTACCTACCCGGCACCTCCACCAAAATTACGAAATTTAGCATTTTTTGTGTAAATTAAATTTTGATATCTTGATATCGAAAATATTCCCACTTATCGATATCGCATTGAAATATCGTTTTTTGCCCATCCCTAGTTGGAAACAGCATAAAATGTAGACTTTAAGTTTTTGTTTTTAAATCCGTAAATTGGAATAGGCAGGTACAAATCCGTCAATCGAATCTTGTATGTGTGGCCCCTTCGTAAAATGTGCCCCATATAATTGTTTTTAAATGCACATCTTTGCAATTTAGTTAGGCCTACTTATAACCTTATTGAATTCAATGAGCAATAGGCCTAAATAGATAAAATTAATGCATTCTTATCCTTAAATTCAAAACATTACATATCTTGGCCAAATTGCGTTTTGTAATTAAAAAACAAGTGCTAGTTAAAATGCCCACTGCTCTTTAAATAATTTTTTTATGAATGTATGAATTTGTGAAAATAAGCATTAGGCCCCTATAGCCTACTTGTCACTGTATAGGCCTAATGGCGGGTGCCACACCTGCCCCGGTGCCACACTTACCCCGATTGACCCTACCTAGGCAAAAGTGGGGGGATGTATAAAAGAGTAACCTTAATTTACCTCTTAATAAAAAAAATAATTTTGGGGGAAGAAGCTGCAATTTTATTTTTCATTTGTTTTTTTATATGCCTATGTAGGCCTACTTAAATATATACCTAGTGTGGCCAAGGCTATTTATACTAACGAGGGGGGAAATATTTTGGTCTTTGAAATGTTTTACTCGTTTTGGACCAAAGACACACCACCGGCCAAAGTCACCCAATCTTACAATATTACCTGTTGTTGTGGAGATGGAAGGGGAAGACCAACTAGGGAACGCTCGAACGCAAGACTGATTTCCTTTTCTGACAGGCCTTTCTTCCTAAGGAACATCTCCTTATGCTCCACCGAACTCTTCTGAACATTTTGATGTTGTAAGAACTTCACAGCTGTGCTTATCTGAAAATAATGTAGGCCTACAGTATTATTATTTGTTAGTACAGTGCAGTATTGTATTTACTAGCTTACTCTAAAAACCTGTTTTTCTAAATTTTAGCCTGCACCACTGTAGTTGGGTGGCTCCGCCCTAGGGTTGCCAACTCTGACCAGGAAAAAAAACGGCCTCCCATGTAAATTTGTGGGAAAGGGACCAAGCACGGGGGGTTTGAGGGGCTCCACCCCCCAACTATAGCGCCGGTGCGCCGCAGTTGAAATATTTCAAATTCAGCTTTTTAGTTTGGTGTTTGGTGCGTTTTAGAATAGGCCTAAAATAATGGGCAGAATGCAACACCGAAACAATGTAGTTTTTGTGCAGTCAAAACTGGAAAACCACCAAAAATCATGAGGCACTACATCACCATAATCTTTAGGCCTATAGATGTCAATGTAACGCTCAGTTGGACGCGTTGATAAGCGAGCACGTGCTATAGCTAGAACCACATTGCACATTTTTTTTAAATTTTAAAATTTGCGACGTTCGCTGTCCACGGGACCATGTTTCCAATATTATTTATTATTGGCAAGGTAGGCCTATATATGGGTAAACCTGTGGGTAAACTTTTACTTTGTGGATAAAATCCACCGCCATCTACAGGACCTTGACATCATTTCTTTGGGAAAACTATTTAAACTCTTGGTAACAAATAATACACTGTTTCCTCGATAGTATTTTGATTACTTCTAGGTGGCAGTGCATAGTGGCCAGCAACCTCGTGCGTCTTTTCGTTGCCATGGTAAGTTAACGTTACCGGTACTTGTGTTGAAATGTAATTTCCATCTACACCAGCCTACTTAGGCCTATCGGATCAAAATAAAATTAACATATTCGTGACCGGACAGACATTCTAAATGATTTGGCCACCTCAGATTTTGTCGCCGTTTAGTTTGAAAAAAAAATTTTCGATTAACTTTAATATAACTTGGTAACTTTTTGAACGATTTTGCCAAAAAACTAATGGCATTCAATCCAGATCGAAGCTTGCCTCCGTTCGAACGTTATAGCGAGACATACAAACTCGTTGCCATGGTAACGTTACTTTTGTTATAATGTAATTTCCATCTACACTACTTATCGGATCAAAATAAAACTAACATATTCGTGACCGGACGGACATTCTAAATGATTTGGCCACCTCAGATTTTGTTGCCTCTTTCCTGCTTTTTGCTTTGCTCATCCAATTATAGAACTGAATGGATGGAACAATAGCCTAGCCCCATAGCATTGAAAAACTGAGATAGATTTATTGATGTTGCCATAGATAAATATAATAGGCCTATAATGCATATATTTAATTAGACAGTCAATTTGAACCTGTAACTGTTGCTGTTGAACTGACCAAAAAAACATCAGCCTATTTATAGCTAATGTCATTACCTTACGCAGGTAGCCTATGAGCGAGGGTATATTTCTCGATTTGGATAGTCGGGAAACACTCATGTAGGTGGAATTGTTAATATTCAATACAATTCAGAAGAAAAAATCCATTCCGATCGGGGTTCGAACCCGAGTCTCCCACATTCCGGACAACTTTCAACGAGAAAGACGTGTTTCAGCAATTGCAAATTTGGTGTAAGGTAGGCCCGGGCATTTGGTATAGGCCTAGGGCCGGTACTTCTTCGGCTAGGGGGGTCCAACTTTTATATACACTGTAACGGAAAGGATTTCGGGTGCGCTCTTATCGATTGTATCCTAGAACTAGCGCGGCGCACTGTAGCCAGCGGAAAGTTCAGCTTACCTAACGAAAGTACACCTTTAACATAAGTAGTAACAAGGCAATATAACAGTGTAAACAAGGTGTATAAAAGTTGGACCCCCCTAGCCGAAGAAGTGCCCTAGGGCCTAGGCCTAGGCCAAGTGTGAGAATGTAGGCCTACATGTTTTATACTAAATTGGTTTATCTAAGATTCTAAGAATATCAAAACATACAATCTAAACTTACGACAACGTGACAAACGTAAGGAATCTAGTGCCTGAAAAATCACTAAATATGAGTTTTCATCACTAAACAGTAGCGGCTCAAAAATCCAACTTGCATCCTACGGGCACAGCCATTTTGAGTTATGCCACTGGTTTAGGGCCTAGGCAAAGATTGGCAAAATGTAGAATGGTTGGTAGGCTAGGCCTAGGCGAATTAATAGAAAACATAACCTCACTTACAAGTTCCTCTCTGACAGCACCTAGATTTTTCACCGCTTCCTGAGAACTGTCATCCATTTGTGAATGCACCCTTTACCTTCAAATACCTAGGCCTATTATCATAAAGAATAATCCGTTTCTAGAGTAATAGGCCCAGAAAAATGTCGGTTTACAAAGATATATATAAAGTAAATTGAGATTCCGAAGGTAAATTTTTTTGTGAACAGCTGTGAACGTACCCGAGTTGATATAACCCACCCCGGAAGAAAATGGGTGAACGAGTTTTTTAGATGGGGACGGCTGGCATTTTTAAAATGTGAATGTCTGGACAGAAACGAATTTGGTAAACTTTTTCTGACCTCTCGGTATCATCAACAAAAAAATAAAAAAAATTCCATTTTGTATAAGCATCTTGCCGGTTCCATCATTCCCAGAGACCTGGGGACCCCCCTGGGCCGGCCGGTCCGGGGGTGGGATCTTTTGGTTTTTGGGCCGCCGCGGGATGGTCCCCATTGGTGCGGGTCCAGGGGGGCAACCCCCAAAAAAAACGTCTACCCGAAATTGTTGAAAGGCAATATTTGCTAAAAAAGCAAATTCCCCAACGTTTTTGATTTTTCGGACCATAGCCCGCCTTCGTAAATACATGTTCTAGAATTTAAAAGAAACCATTTCTGCCCTTTTCGTGGGGGACAGGGGGCCAGTTTACACCTCTAAAACCAGCCCTATCCCCTATTGACACAAATTTACTTGAGCAGCCTTAGTACGAAAAACGACATACCCATAGAGGAGTTGAGGGGGGCGGGGTGGTATGGGGGGTGGGGGGGGGGGGGAAAAGACGAAACTTTTTGTTTTAATTTTGCATGCTTGACCAAGTCCCCCAGTCAGCACCCGAATACTGAAACCCAAATCCAAAAAAATTTAAAAAAAAAAAAGCAAAAAAATCAAAAACAATGAGTTAAAAAAAAAGCCAAGTTATTTCCCTCCAATTTTTGCAGTCTTAATACATAAACACTTTTTCCTGGACTATCCTGCAAAGCTTGGTAAAAAAATTTGCACAAATTTTTCATTTAAAACAATAGTTTTCAAATAAAATTTTGCCAGCTTTTAAAAGGGTCCTCACAGGGCAAAAAATTTTTATTTTTTTTTTTTTTATTTTTATGAAAATTATTTTTATTGATTTTAAAAATTTTGTATTTTGTAAATTATTAAGTTGCGAAATTTTAGGAGGGTCATTTAAGCTTGGCATTTCTTTTAGATCCATTGCTTTTGATTGTGAAAGGTTTTTTGTCTTTTTTTTTACAAGTTTTTTGTTATATGGGGGGATCGCTTACTTTTTCAATTCCATTAAAAAATTATTTGTTGAATTTCAAAAATTTTTATAAAAAGTCGTTTTAAATTGATATGGTTTACCAATTAAAAATAAATTTAAATATCTAGGGGCCCAAAGACTTGTTTTTTGTAAACAATTGGGTGATCATTGTAAAGTAACAGATTTACTTGTTGATTTATTTTGTAAAAGGCTAATAAAAAAACCCTTTATTTGGAACCTTCCAGCAAACTTTTTAAACTTTTTCTTTAAAAAACACTATATCCAAAACCTTAAAAAACATGTAAAATAGAACGTTGTAGCCCCACCCGTTTGGGCGACGCTGGCCGATTGAAACTGACGAATTAGCCGTATATACAGTACCCAGTAAAAACACCCTTTAAAAAGGATTTTGAGCATGTTTCAAGTTTTTTTTTTTCGTAAAAAGGGACTCTCCTTCCCCAAACCGAATTTGGCTGTGTTTCAGTCCATATTCCCTCGTATTGAAATTTTTCAATTTCCATCACGTTTCATACGCGGGGTACACCTCGAATAAACCTCAACTTTTTCGTGTGTAAAAGTCCTGAGTGTGTTAACGCCACGGTTTTTTGGCCGCGCGACCTAAGGGGCCCCTTGATGGGTAGTGGGTAGGTCTACCTCTGAAAAAACCGAAAAAAACCTCACCTTCTCTCTTACCACCTCCCCGTGAAGGGGAGTAATGGGGGGAAACGAGGGAAATTTTTTTCCCCCTAATGAACTAATCTTTGCTATCTACAATAAGAAAAATAAAAATAGAGCGCATTGTATTTGCACAATTTTTTGTAATTTTTTTGTTTGCATAAGCCTAAATTCTTATTATATTTTTTTCGTTTCAAAAAATCCTATCTTTTGAAAAAAGCGCGATTCCCCCCCCCCCCCCCCCCGCGCGAATTCTGAACGTTATGGTCATTAAACCAACCGATTACAACACAAATAAACACAACCCTATCCCTTTTAAACCCCCCACGACGATCACAAAGACACCCCGAAAATGACAAGAAGCAGTGACCCTCGACGACATAAACCCTCCCCGATCCTCACATATCCCAGCTATAGAGGGGGCGCATTATACCTAGCGATTAAAGCGCCCTTGTCTAAATAACAAAAAAATAAAATATTCTTATACCTATACATTTGTTATATAATAAAAAAGTTTTCATATCAATAAAAGGAAATATTGTCATGGTTTGGGGTACTGCTTTGCTTGCCTTGGCGAGCTCGCGAAATTTAAAGGGGCATTCACCCCTTAAACAAAAAATATACTTCTTACTAAAATATAGTATAGTAACATAACTGTTATGAAACAAAAATGAAAAGAAAAATTTTTTGGGGCCACCATTTCGTCCCCCCCCAAAAAAAGTCGATTGGGGCTTACCTTGGAGGGTTTTGTCCAAAAAAATTTGGCCATTATTTATTGACAAAATCTAAGCCTTTTCTGTAAATTGGTATTTCTTCCATTGTTTTTGGATGGCGTACAAACGAAGCAGATTCCTTACCTACACGGAAAAAAAAAATCCGGTGGTTTTTTTTTTTTCTGTTTGTATTTTTTTTTGGTCTGTTAGCACATTCGGCTAAAAACCCTACTCCAATTACGATGAAAAATTTTTTTTTAGGCCCTTTGAAAACTCTGAGCCAAACTGCCACGTTTTTTAGCGCAAGAAAAATTATTTCTCATGAAAATCGCAACTTTACGATTTTTTATTAAAAAAAAAACATACTTGACTTATAAAACCTACATGCTTTTATCCCAATTTAAAAAAATGATTTTTTTCCGAACCTTAATTTTATAAATTTTTTATTTTTTAAAAACGGCGCACCAAAAAAAAAATTTTTTTGTGAAAAAAGCAAAATTTCGTTTTTTCGATTTTTTTAAAAACTTTCTTCGCTTATAAACCTATAATGCTTTTTCCATTAATTTTTCATTTTTTAAAACCTTTATTTTTTTTACAGAAAATTTTTTTATGAATTAATAAAATTCATGTGAAAATTTGAGCGAATCAAAAAATAATTTTTCACGAAAATCGAATTTTACGCTTTTTTTATTTTACATTTCTTCGCTTAAAACATCTCATGCTTTTTTTCCGATTGTAACGATTTTTATACAGAACCTTAATTTTATAAATTAATATATTGGTGTGAAATTTGAGCATAATCGAAAAATAATTTCTCATGAAAATGTCAATTTTACGCTTTTTTTCGTTTAAAAAATTACACTTATCCAACAACGCCCCTCAAAAAGCGTTTTGCGAAGCTTCCCAGTGTAGTTTGGGCAAGTGGTTTGGTCAAAATATGCTGATTACCAAGAAGGGGTGTGATATAAGAATGCATATTTTTGCGTGTTTTAGTACAGTTTCATGACACCATGTTATTGGATGAGCAAAGCGAAGACTTCAATTTCACTGATCCCTCAAAAATTTAGCTCCAATGTTTTTTGTTTGTTTGTTTGTTTGTTTGTTTGTTTATTTTTTTTGTATTTTTGTCTGTTTGTTCGCTCTTTACCAGGCAAACGGCATATCCGATCTTGATGAAAATTGGAGAGAACCTTCGAAATCTCTGAATTTAGAGCTGTATTGTTTTTGGGTACAATCGAAGAAATATTTCTCATGAATATCGTACTTTTATGATTTTTTTTTCGATTTTTAGTGCGATATTTTCGTGACATTTGGGCCGATTCTGACCAAACGGGTGGGGCTACAACGTTCATATTTTACATGTACATTAAGGTAATGGTTATGTATTGTCTTCTGAAAGAAAAAATTAAAAAAGTTAGCCAGAATCCAAAGAATAAAGGTTTTAATATGAGTTTTTTGAGGTTTATAATTTACAAAAAATAATAATATAACAATAAAAACTTGACAACAATCACCTACAATGCATTAAAAAAGCACTTGCAAAGGAAAAGTGGTCCTACGCAAACTTAAAACTTACAAAATAGCTCATCCATCAACGCGGCGGGACTTAAGCGTTTTCCTATTAAAGAGCAATTTTAGATTGGTATATGAGCAGGTTGAAGCCGATTTAAAACATTCCAAAGGCCAATTTTCGCTATTTTTTTTATTTAAAAATTAAAAATTTGTGTAAAATCACAGTCACAAAGATGTAATTTTTAAACTTTCATTTAAGGAGAGCGTTATGCTATAGAAAACTTGGTAAAAAATATTTTTTACGTTAATAGCCCCTTTAAGTTCGTACCGCGAGTACAAAACAGGGGTTAGATGTTCTACTCAAGGTCTGCTGGATCGTCTAACCGGTCTATTAACTCTCTAGTTTCGTGGGCACACGAGCGAGTTAGACGAGCCTCCGCCAGGTGGCGGAGATCTAGAGGACCTAGTAGGCACCAAGGTCCTCTAGATCTCCGCCACCTGGCGGAGGCTCGTCTAACTCGCTCGTGTGGCCACTAGGTTAGGTCGTCGCAACCCGTTCCACTGTGTATAGCAGCCATTACGGTGATTTGCACGAGAAATAGAGGGAATTTTAAAAAGCAAAGTGAACATCTACTTATAGCGCGCCCTAAAACTTGACCATAAAATGACGATGTACAGGCCAGAAAAGATTCGCGTGCATTTTGAGATAATAAAATTGACAACCCAATAATAATGAAGCTAGTAATTTGTTGCAATGTAATTAATAAAATGAAATAATTTTAAATACACTTTGTGATAACTTTGGGTTTGTTATAGTGTGATGTGTAGGATATCCACGAGCAATTTTTCTTACGATTTTAAAAATTTATTTCTTTCATGTCACTACACTGAAGAAAAAAATCCGGAATGTGTTTTTTTCCTTTTTGTCTTTTTTTTGTACTTTTGTCTGTCTGTTAACACAATTCCGGCTATACCAATACTTCTATTGCGATGAAATTTTATGGAGGCCTACGAAATCTCTGAACTTAGAACTGCCACGTTTTTGAGCGCATTCGTAATTTTTTTCTCATAAAAATCGCAATTTTACGATTTTTTTTCGATTTTATTATTATTATTATTATTATTATTATTATTATTATTATTATTATTAATATTATTATTATTATTATTATTATTATTATTATTATTATTATTATTAGTTCACAAGTTATGCTTTCGCGACCCGATATAATTGAAGAGAAATTATAACATTGAAATCTTGCATCAACATCAACAGCATCTTCATCCACAAGACCAACCTACACCACTACCACCACCTCCACAACCACCTCAACCACCACCACAACAACAACAACAACAACAACAACAACAACAACTAGAGCCGTCCACCGCCATCCTGGCAGTTCCAAGAAGAAGTGAACCTTTGCAACAGAGGCAAACAAACGAAAGACCATCAATCCCTTGAAAATGTCTTCCACAGTGAGGACGCTACGTCGGGAAATCAAGAATAATGTAAGTTATTCACCAACACGACGCGACGAAACATCCCGTCAATGTTATAATTTCTCTTCAATTATTATTATTATTTATTATTAATTTTAAAATTTTAAAATTTCTTCGACTTGTAAAACCTACATGCTTTATTCGATGGTAATGATTTTTTCACAGAGCCTTGATTTTATGGATTTATATATTCGTGTGAAATTTGAGCGCAATCAAACGATTATTTCTTATTTTAATTGCAATTTTACTATTTAAACAGCGTTTTGATAAAAATGCTAAGGCTTTTACAATTTTCATTTATTTTTTAAAGTGAAAGGTGTTTTAGATTAAAAAAACAATACATCTTAACATTCACTAGACGGATTTTATTATTATCGTTTTGTTTGATAAATATGATTTTTTCCTTTGCATTGTTGGAAAAAGTATGTTTTTTGTAACAAATCTATATTTCCCGTATTTTAATTAAAAAACTATAAATCTCATCAAAAAAGTGTCTAATGAATTTTTCAGAATAAGACGTGTGAGTATATCAAAAAAGAAATTATCCTTTTATCTTAAAAACTGTAGAAGAAGTAGGAAAAAATGTTAGCAAATATGCTAGAATAAAAGTTTTGAGATAATAGCATTAAAAGTTTATTTAAATTGTTTTTTTTTTGTAAATTTGAATATAACATAGCCTAAAGGTTCAGTTAGTTTATTTTTACATGAATTCACTGGGCCTTTATAACCTGTTAATCTAGGCTTCTTTAAAATTGACTAAAATTGTTATGAATAACACTCTATACAGCCCTAGATTAGGCCTAATATCAGTACTGGTAAGCCATTTTCCCATGTAAAATAGCATACAGCGCTCAAGAAAAAAATCATTTAATGCTTTTAGCATTATATCAGCATAAAATAAATTTATGTATTCAATAAATAAAAAAGTAAACTTAAAAAGCAATTCAAACAATAATAATGCAAAATTGCTGGTTTTTCATACATTTTCAGTGAAATAGCACCTTAAACAAATACGCTCATCCAACAACGCGCCTGAAAAAGCGTTTGCGAAGCTTCCTAGTTTATTACCAACATGCTTGTGCCCAAAGCAACACATGTGATGATAATAATAGTGTCTACACATAATCATAAAAACACTAGTTAATGACGGTATTTTCCAAGGTGGGCGTGTGAAAAATTACTATGTCGCCGAGAAATGCTAGTTTTAAATGAAAACTACGATATGTACAAACATAACCACTATATAACGTTATAGTGGCATTCACCCTTATTACAATCTTGGTATTTAACCTCGTTGACAACCTCCAGTTTTTCTTTAATATTTTTTACATATTTAACTCATTAAATGCAAAGTGCGTGAAATACAACATTCCCGGGAAAAGCTCGTTTTAAAGGAAAACGACGACATGTCCAAACATAACCACTATATGACGTTATAGCGGCATTCATCCTGATTACTAACGTGGTATTGAAAGTCGTTGACACCCTCCAGTTTTTTAGGTAATTAACTCACTAGTATGCAAAGTGCGTGAAAGAGTACTAGTTACTACATTCCCGCTCTAGAATTAATCACCAAGATGGCTTCTAATTCGCTGCTGCGACGACCTAACCTAGAGAGTTAGACGATCCTCCGCTAGGCGGAGATCGAGAGGACCTTGGTAGGCACTACTGACCCATTGACGGGGTTTTATCAATAAGGGAAGGGGGCGTGGTTTGGCGAGCAGACACCACCCTCTCCCACGCGGTAGTATTAAAGGGGATCACCCGCTAAATTCAAAACAAATATTTCATACAGGCTTCCTAGTAACAAAACAAATTATAAAGGAATTATGGGAAAAAATCGTACTAAGATTTTTTAGAATCAGGACATGTCAAAAATACAAACTTTTTTTAGCATGTTTTAATTTTGAGGTAGCTTTGGGTCTAAAAAAGCCCACTCGTCATTTAGGGGTAAAAAATTTGAAACTTTAAACAAATTCTGTATGGTCCGTTACTAATTTTCTTTTTGCGTATTTTCTTACATCTTGGAATATGCTTGTGTTTGTCCCGGAAGGAAAAAAAATAAAAGCTTTTGAGTGCATATTTTATGAACATTTTCAATTAAGACCTTATTTTTCGGTGAGGGGGCCTAAAAAGGATCAAACCTTCAAATGCTCTAAACAAATTAATGATGATTACGATATTTTTGCATGTCTTAAATATTATTATACAACAAACACAATTACAACATTAAAGAGAGTTTAACCTTATTGTAAAATGTGTAACCAAAAGCAATAGTACAATATTGACTTTTCAGTACGCGTCATACAGGAATTCTTAGTAACAGAAGAAATATTTCTGAATAAAATTACCAAAACTTGGTAATTCTCGAGATAGGTTCCACCAACAAAAATATCCCATAAACACATTGCGAGGATCTTTATGCCCCGTGAATAATTGGAGGATTTTAGTAAGAAAACAATATTGACCATTACTTCATTTTCTTTTCTGTAAATAATCCACTATGGTTTGTTTATGTAATTTAACCAAGTGGGTTGGCGGCTCAGCCAAAAATATGCTTATAACCAAGCGGGGGTGTTATTCCAAAATGCATATAATATTGCACAATCCCAAACATAATTTTCCCTATAAGCCCATTTTACATTGGTACAATGCTCTAGCTTAGCTATTATCTATGTAAAACAAAAATAAGCCGGTAAAAGTTAATTCTAGTAATTCACCAAAAAGCCAATATTCGCAAATGACAAGATATAAAAACAATTATATAAAAAAGCAATCACGGTTACAAGACATATTTTTTAACATGATAAAAATATTTGTTGCGGGTAAGTCTAAATGAGTGGGTAAGCGAAACTAGTTGTACTCGCACAGTGATTTTTCTGAATGTAAAAAATTACATTCTCAATTTTATTATATAGGGAGAACCAGGTAAAAACATAATTCCTTATTCCTTATGAGAAATTTATCAAAAGGTACCAATGTGAGTGATCTAAATTTTCTTTCTTTATTATAAATACTATCAACCATTCTTATATTATTCACAGCTCTGATAATATTTCAAATTTCCATTATTCAAGAATTGCGAACTTCATTGATTGATTGGATATTGCTTAACTCTCATGATTAGATTTATCGGCAGGCAACAAGGTAGTGGAATAACATTGATAAATCCACTGCTTTACGTATTATACTAGGAAAACGCCAAAGTCGTTGTTAGACGAGTGATT
>JAMZAV010014042.1:0-12898 GCA_024449915.1 Sweltsa coloradensis
ATTTTGGGGGCAGCAAGTTTGGGGTCTGGGGCAAGCCCTAGCCCGCCGGGGGCCTCTTCGCCCAAAGGGCGAAATTTTTTTCACCATACTACAGTTATTTCGTCATGCTTTTAACTGACTAGGACTCTAAAAACATGTTTTTTGCAACTATCTGCGATCTTGAAACTAAAAATTGATCGTGAATTGACCCTTTTTTAGAAAATTTTCAACCCTAATTTTTATGAAAGACGAAGCTACAGACAAATTTATTTTTACCAAGGTATTTTGTCAACTGTGTAAAGGGAATAAAGTGCAATTTTATTATTGAAATTCTGGGTTTAAATTTTTAGTTTCCCCCCCCCCATGCCCCCCTTCCCCCTCCCCGGGTTCCTACGCCCTCCACAATTTTCTGGGTGTATTCGTTAATTTAATGGTCGCTTACTGTAACAATTGTAGAAATGTCAGCAAATCCTTACGTGTTCAAATCAAATTAACAGCTTTTATGAATTAGAAGAAAGCCTAAAAAACTGCGGAAGAATCCCCACTTCCTCTTTAAATCATTTATTTGGCGAGCCATCCGCCAGATGTGAACCCAAACAAAGATCTCTTGAATAGCACAATAGCTATTATCTGTGGCACAACCACCCATACAACTGATGTAAACAAAATGTTCTATACTTGTTACGGTTATTGCGGTCACGAGATAATAATTAATAATTAAAAGTCGCAAAGTTCCTTGGCCAGCAACAGCATCCGATCCTTACATCGTCTTTTTTATCACGGGAAGTGAAATTGAAATGCGTAAAAAGCAAAACAACAATATTATTTCGTACTATGTTTTGTGAATTTCGTCAGCGAGGTGTTCTCATTTTGGGGGTCATTTCTCTTCGTATGCAACAACCCATAACCAGGAAGGCTACATGAAACCTGAAAGTGCTTTTTTTATTCAGGGCCCCAAAAAGATTCCCATACTTCATAATTGCTAGTAATTCGTGAAACTTTTTTTAAAAACGCTGCAAAGAACTATATTTTTCCTTTAAAATAACACTTGAAATGATTAAAAAAGTAGATTCTTTCCCTTTTTTAAACAAAAACATGTGCGAGGTAACCCAATATATACCTATGAAGGTGTCAAAAATATTTATTCTACAAAAGTTACAATTTCCTTGGTTTTTTTTAAAGTGAATGCGAAATGCTACTTTCAGTACCGCAAGCCATTTTAGTCATTATCGCTTTTTCTTGGTTTTAAGTGTAGCTGTTTTAAAATCTTTAAGTTGGGATTGTCCCCGCGATCCGCCACCTTGCCCGTCATCTCTTGGTCTACGGGGACGCCCTACAGTCATCTTTTGGTTGGGGGCAATCTTGCTTCACTGCCACCGGGGTTTTTTGGTTTTCACAACAAAGCTGTCACTAGTGATCGAATTTATCTTAAATCCATTAGAAAATTTTGTGGGCACAGCTGGGGTCTGGGGCAAAACCCACCGCCGGAGGCTCTTTGCCCAAGGGGAAATTTTTTTCACCATACTACAGTTATTTCGTCATGCTTTAAATGCACTAGGACTCTGTAAAAGATGTTTTATTGCAACTATCTGCGATCTTGAAACTAAAAATTGATCGTGAATTGACCCATTTTAGTAAATTTGAGCCTAATTTTTTATGTAATGAATAAGCATACAGACAAACATATTCTTTTTACCAAGGTGACTGTCGAACTGTGTGAAGGTGAATGAAGTGCTATTTTATTATTGAAATTCTGGGATTAATATTTAGTTTGCCCCCCCCCCCCCCCTCCCCCCGGTTCCTACGCCACTGCCACAATTTCTGGGTGTATTCGTTAATTAATGGTCGCTTACTGTAACAATGTGTAGCAATGTCAACAAATCTCTACAGTGTTAAAAGTGTTCTAATTAACAGCTTTTTGAATTAGAAGCAAGCCTACAAAACATGCGGAAGAATAACCACTTCCTCTTGAATCATTTATTTGGCGAGCCATCCGCCATGATGTGAACCAACGAAGATCGTCTTGAATAGCACAATAGCTAGTTATCTGTGGCACAACAATCCATACAACTGATGTAAACAAAATGTGTCTATACTTGTTACTGGTTATTGCGGTCACGAGCATAATAATTAATAATTAACGTCGCAAAGTTCCTTGGCACAGCAACAGCATCCGATCCTGTATCATCGTCTTTTTTATCACAGGAAGTGAAATGAAATGCGTAAAAAGCAAAACAACAATATTATTTCGTACTATGTTTTGTGAATTTCGTCAGCGAGGTGTTCTCATTTGGGGTCATTTCTCTTCGTATGCTAACAACCCATAACCAGTGAAGGCTACATGAAACCTGAAAGTGCTTTTTGATTCTATGGCCCATAGATTCCCATAGCTTACATAGATTGCTAGTAATTCGTGAAACATTTTATTGGAAACGCTGCAATGAACTATATTTTTCCTTGAAAACTAACACTTGAATGAGTTAAACGTAGTATTCTTTCTTTTTGTATCAAAATCATGTCGCGAGGTAACCCAATATATACGTATGAAGGTGTCAAAATATTTTTCTACAAAATGTTACAATTTCCTTGGTTTGAAAGTGAATGCGAATGCTACTTTTCAGATACCGCAAGCCATTTATAGTCATTATCGCTTCTCTTCGGTTGAATGTGTAGCTGTTTTAACTCCTTGATGTTGGTATTAGTCCAGCGATCCGCCAACTTGCTGTCATCTCATTGGTCTACGCCGACGCCCTACAGTCATCTGTTTGGTTGGCGGCAATCTTGCTTCACTGCCACCGGGATTTGTTGGTTGTTCACACACAAGCTGTCACTAGTGATCGAATCTTATCTTTCCAAAACACGTGGTGGTAATTAAATTGGAAGGTATTTAATTGCAATCACATTATTGCTGCGTCACACTCACTCCTGTTTGCATTGTTTTTTTTAATTGATCTATCGAATAAAGGTCACGTTGATAACCTTGCGCTTCTCATACAAGTTATTGTGTACTTAATTTAATGGTAACACCAAGTAGTTGTAAATCGACTCCGTGATAGCATAAACTGAGACTGTGCCGATTGGATTACGCCATCAACCATGCATGCATTCTTGTTTATAGATAGGAGCACATGCACATCAATACAAGGAGGTTATTATGAGTTGTCACTAATTGGATGGCGGCCTATGATATTGGCTCATTGAGTATTAATGATTCTTGCTTTTGAAATAATATACAAGTAGCCTACTTCATACCAGTATGAAGTGCAGTACGGTATTTTACCTGAACAAATGCTCGAGCAAATGTCAATTAACTTTGATAAGGGTTCAAACAATTATTGAGTGACGTTGACAAACCATGGTTTTGTCATTTAACTCCGGGCGGCCACGGATAAACTAATTTTGATTCCGATAGTGAACTAGAATCTCTAATCCGTTTTAACTGACCGTGAGACGCAAATGATTTGGTGGTTACTAAAAAGTTTTACCTTTCACCATATTATATCATTTGGTTTTCAGTGCCTTAATATTCATGTCGAATCACAGAAATCGTTTTAAATGTCCTTGATAAACGTAGTGCCAAACCATTACATGATTTGGAAAGTGGAGACTAGAATTTATCGTTCAAAAATAAATACACAAACTTACAATTACAAAACACTAATTCTAAATTGATTATGTAAGTACAAAATGTGAATTGAAAAATGCTTTTTACACCTACCCACCTTCAAACTCTCTACTTCCACAGACCCCCTACATAAACCTTACACGTGTCCTGTGACTGTGGTTCTACGTCTATACTGTTGTGTGAATGCACGTCGTATATTATATCTCATGTTGATTCCGGTTGATATGTTTTGCAACAAGTGAAGCTTGTCGGTGAAGTATTGTTAATAAATCAGAGGAAAGCCTAGATAACGTGGCGCGTGACTGTGCAACATCTGGAGGTAACTTCACACGTATGATAACACACTGAACACGCTCCTTACACCCACCCATGTTCATACTCTCTACTTCCACAGACCCCCTACATAAACCTTACACGTGTCCTGTGACTGTGGTTCTACGTCTATACTGTTGTGTGAATGCACGTCGTATATTATATCTCATGTTGATTCCGGTTGATATGTTTTGCAACAAGTGAAGCTTGTCGGTGAAGTATTGTTAATAAATCAGAGGAAAGCCGAGATAACGTGGCGCGTGACTGTGCAACATCTGGAGGTAACTTCACACGTATGATAACACACTGAACACGCTCCTTACACCCACCTATGTTCATACTCTCTACTTCCACAGACCCCTACATAAACCTTACACGTGTCCTGTGACTGTGGTTCTACGTCTATACTGTTGTGTGAATGCACCTCGTATATTATATCTCATGTTGATTCCGGTTGATATGTTTTGCAACAAGTGAAGCTTGTCGGTGAAGTATTGTTAATAAATCAGAGGAAAGCCTAGATAACGTGGCGCGTGACTGTGCAACATCTGGAGGTAACTTCACACGTATGATAACACACTGAACACGCTCCTTACACCCACCCATGTTCATACTCTCTACTTCCACAGACCCCCTACATAAACCTTACACGTGTCCTGTGACTGGTTCTACGTCTATACTGTTGTGTGAATGCACCTCGTATATTATATCTCATGTTGATTCCGGTTGATATGTTTTGCAACAAGTGAAGCTTGTCGGTGAAGTATTGTTAATAAATCAGAGGAAAGCCGAGATAACGTGGCGCGTGACTGTGCAACATCTGGAGATAGCTTCACACGTTTGATAACACACTGAACACGCTCCTTACACCCACCCATGTTCATACTCTCTACTTCCACAGACCCCCTACATAAACCTTACACGTGTCCTGTGACTGTGGTTCTACGTCTATACTGTTGTGTGAATGCACCTCGTATATTATATCTCATGTTGATTCCGGTTGATATGTTTTGCAACAAGTGAAGCTTGTCGGTGAAGTATTGTTAATAAATCAGAGGAAAGCCGAGATAACGTGGCGCGTGACTGTGCAACATCTGGAGATAACTTCACACGTATGATAACACACTGAACACGCTCCTTACACCCACCCATGTTCATACTCTCTACTTCCACAGACCCCCACATAAACCTTACACGTGTTGTGAAGCCTACGAGTTTGTCCTAACTGCCTCTTTAATTACAAACTCATTATCAATTTAAATCAAATTAACTACCTATGCAATTGATCGAGATGGGAACAATCAATTAAGACAACACAAAATAAAGCAACAAAATAGCACAATAAACAAACAAAATAACAAACCTGTGAAGATGTTAGATCTGCCCTGCCAAGGTCTCAGCTCAGTCGGTCTCGCACGGAATAGCAATTAAATTATACAGCTTAATGAACTAATGAATCAGGAAGAGGGGTTTCTCTATCTACCAAATGACAAGTATAAGGATTCCATTGAAATTAAGAAATATAATTGATATTTAGGTTATTCAAAAACAAACAATTACAGGAAATACGATAGCCTGCCTGCCTAGATCAGATCTGACTCAGGTTAAATACCCCTATGGGTGAGTTCCCTCAAAAACCAAAATATTAGAATTAGTTAGTTGGCCAAAACATTTAGGCAAGATATTATTTTAGATACTCATCGGTTATTGTGTACTCCAGTTCGCTGATTTGAAACAGTTCGGTTGCGATGCGATGGGGAGGGTTTGATGTGTCGTACGGAGGGTAAGTGTGACGATGATGATGATACATGTCGATGTCTTAGACTTCTGTGACGTTGGAATAGACGGGCGCAGGACTCGCTTCCTGTCGTTGAATTGGTCAGCTACTTGCCGGCGTCGAGGTCCTTGGAACGCATCCCGGCTAGGTTTGTCGTGGTCGACAAACAACCTCGCATGGCACGAGATCCAGCATCATGAACACACTTGGGCTCTAACTATGAAGAATCCTTGTGGAAAGCCGTTCCATAGCCAAGGTCGAGAATCGATTTAATTGAATCCACGGACTAAGTCAACGCTTCATCCTATAAATTGCGATCTATCGATCACATGTAAAATGCAGAAGGTTCAACAACACTTTCGCGACACCTCTTCCCGGTACGGGCTCTCGCGACCGTGGAGTATCTGCGACTGTCCTGACAAAAACTCCCTCCTCTCACAAATTCGCACTATGACCTCACCATTTCCCAAGAGCCTCTCTGTTCGTAACTTTCATGTAGGGTGCAAACAAATACCCACCCCACACTATAGTTGGTTGACATGTTATCACTCAAATTTTGATGATATTTTAAAAGAACTATAGTGAAATCTGAACGTCCTATACATGACTTTGTTACAACTTGTGGCTGACTAAGCGTCGTAAAACTTATAGTTTATGTCTTCCTGTACGTGACAAAATAGTGTTTTAGAGCCGCCACACTGGCGCTGACCGGTCAAGCCTAATTGAAATCTCAATTGTTTTTCGTCCATATTTGGTCTGGTGAGAAAGACATTTTACAAGAGCTCTCAAGGAAGTATGAGTAAACATTTAATGACTTATCAATAGTTAATCTCTTAATTACACTATATTAGTAGAGGTGTGATGCTTGTGTCACAGTGTCCTGTGACTGTGGTTCTACGTCTATACTGTTGTGTGAATGCACGTCGTATATTATATCTCATGTTGATTCCGGTTGATATGTTTTGCAACAAGTGAAGCTTGTCGGTGAAGTATTGTTAATAAATCAGAGGAAAGCCGAGATAAGTGGCGCGTGACTGTGCAACATCTGGAGGTAACTTCACACGTTTGATAACACACTGAACACGCTCCTTACACCCACCCATGTTCATAACTCTCTACTTCCACAGGACCCCCTACATAAACCTTACACGTGTCCTGTGATTGTGGTTCTACGACTATACTGTTTGTGAATGCACCTCGTATATTATATCTCATGTTGATTCCGGTTGATATGTTTTTGCAACAAGTGAAGCTTGGCGGTGAAGTATTGTTAATAAATCAGAGGAAAGCCTAGATAACGTGGCGCGTGACTGTGCAACATCTGGAGGTAGCTTCACACGTATTTATAACACACTGAACACGCTCCTTACACCCCACCCATGTTAATACTCTCTACTTCCACAGACCCCCTACATAAACCTTACACGTGTCCTGTGATGTGGTTCTACGACTATACTGTTGTGTGGAATGCACCTCGTATATTATATCTCATGTTGATTCCGGTTGATATGTTTTTGCAACAAGTGAAGCTTGTCGGTGAAGTATTGTTAATAAATCAGAGGAAAGCCAGATAACGTGGCGCGTGACTGTGCAACATCTGGAGTAACTTCACACGTATGATAACACACTGAACACGCTCCTTACACCCACCCCTGTTCATACTTTCTACTTCCACAGACCCCCTACATAAACCTTACACGTGTCCTGTGACTGGTTCTACGTCTATACTGTTGTGTGAATGCACCTCGTATATTATATCTCATGTTGATTCCGGTTGATATGTTTTGCAACAAGTGAAGCTTGTCGGTGAAGTATTGTTAATAAATCAGAGGAAAGCCGAGATAACGTGGCGCGTGACTGTGCAACATCTGGAGATAGCTTCACACGTATGATAACACACTGAACACGCTCCTTACACCCACCCATGTTCATACTCTATACTTCCACAGACCCCCCACATAAAACCTTACACGTGTCCTGTGACTGGTTCTACGTCTATACTGTTGTGTGAATGCACGTCGTATATTATATCTCATGTTGATTCCGGTTGATATGTTTTGCAAAAAAGTGAAGGTTGTCGGTGAAGTATTGTTTAAAAGATCAGAGGAAGCCTAGATAAACGTAGCGCGTGACTGTGCAAAATCTGGAGGTAACTTCACACGTATGATAACACACATGAACACCGCTCCTTACACCCACCCATGTTCATACTCTTACTTCCACAGCCCCCTACATAAACCTTACACGTTGTCCTGTGACTGTGGGGTTTTACGTCTATACTGTTGTGTGAATGCACGTCGTATATTATATCTCATGTTGATTCCGGTTGATATGTTTTGCAACAAGTGAAGCTTGTCGGTGAAGTATTGTTAATAAATCAGAGGAAAGCGAGATAACGTGGCGCGTGCTGTTGCAACATCTGGAGGTAGCTTCACACGTATGATAACACACTGAACACGCTCCTTACACCCACCCAGTTCTATACCTCTACTTCCACAGCCCCCTACATAAACCTTACACGTGTCCTGTGACTGTGGTTCTACGTCTATACTGTTGTGTGAATGCACCTCGTATATTATATCTCATGTTGATTCCGGTTGATATGTTTTTTCAACAAGTGAAGCTTGTGGTGAAGTATTGTTAAAAAATGAGGAAAGCCGAGATAACGTGGCCGTGACTGTGCAAAATCGTGGAGGTAGCTCACACGTAATGATAACCACTGAACACGCTCCTTACACAACCACCCATGTTCATACTCTGCTACTTCCACAGACCCCCTACATAAACCTTACACGTGTCCTGACTGATGGTTCTACGCTCTTTTACCTGTTTGTGTGAATGCACCTCTATTATATCTCATGTTGATTCCGGTTGATATAGTTTTGCAACAAGTGAACTTGTCGGTGAAGTATTGTTAATAAATCAGAGAAAGCCTAGATAACGTGGCGCTGACTGTGCAACATCTGGAGATAGCTTCACACGTTTGATAACACATGAACACGCTCCTTACACCACCCATGTTCATACTCTCTACTTCCACAGCCCCTACATAAACTTACACGTGTCCTGTGACGTGGTTCTACGTCTATACTGTTGTGGAATGCACTCGTTATATTATATCTCATGTTGATTCCCGGTTGATATGTTTTGCAACAAGTGAAGCTTGTCGGTGAAGTATTGTTAATAAATCAGAGGAAAGCCAGATAACGTGGCCGGACTGTGCAACATCTGGAGTAACTTCACACGTTTGATAACACACTGAACACGCTCCTTACACCCACCCAGTTCATACTCTCTACTTCCACAGACCCCCTACATAAACCTTACACGTGTCCTGTGACTGGTTCTACGTCTATACTGTTGTGTGAATGCACCTCGTATATTATATCTCATGTTGATTCCGGTTGATATGTTTTTGCAACAAGTGAAGCTTGTCGGTGAAGTATTGTTAATAAATCAGAGGAAAGCCGAGATAACGTGGCGCGGTGACTGTGCAACATCTGGAGTAGCTTCACACGTATGATAACACACTGAACACGCCTTACACCCACACCATGTTCATACTCTCTACTTCCACAGACCCCCTACAAAACTTACACGTGTCCTGTGACTGGTTCTACGTCTATACTGTTGTGTGAATGCACCTCGTATATTAATATCTCATGTTGATTCCGGTTGATATGTTTTGCAACAAGTGAAGCTTGTCGGTGAAGTATTGTTAATAAATCAGAGGAAAGCCTAATAACGTGGCGCGTGACTGTGCAACATCTGGAGGTACTTCACACGTTTGATAACCACTGAACACGCTCCTTACACCCACCAGTCATACTTCTACTTCCACAGACCCCTACTGAAACCTTACACGTGTCCTGTGATGTGGTTAAGCTAACTGTTGTGTGAATGCACTCGTATATTATATCTATGTTGATTCCGGTTGATATGTTTTGCAACAAGTGAAGCGTGTCGTGAAGTATTGTTAATAAATCAGAGGAAAGCCAGATAACGTGGCGCGTGACTGTGCACATCTGGAGATACTTCACACGTATGATAACACACTGAACACGCTCCTTACACCCACCCATGTTCATACTCTCTACTTCCACAGCCCCCTAATATAAACCTACACGTGTCCTGTGACTGTGTTTACGTATACTGTTGTGTGAATGCACCTCGTATATTATATCTCATGTTGATTCCGGTTGATATGTTATGCAACAAGTGAAGCTGTCGGTGAAGTATTGTTAATAAATCAGAGGAAAGCCGAGATAACGTGGCGCGTGACTGTGCAACATCTGGAGGTAGCTTTCACACGTATGATAACACACTGAACACGCTCCTTACACCCACCCATGTTCATACTCTATACTTCCACAGACCCCCTACATAACCTTACACGTGTCCTGTGACTGGTTCTACGCTATACTGTTGTGTGAATGCACGTCGTATATTATATCTCATGTTGATTCCGGTTGATATGTTTTGCAACAAGTGAAGTTGTCGGTGAAGTATTGTTAATAAATCAGAGGAAAGCCTAGATAACGTAGCGCGTGACTGTGTGCAACATCTGGAGGTAACTTCACACGTATGATAACACACTGAACACGCTCCTTACACCCACCCTGTTCATACCTCTCTACTTCCACAGCCCCCTACATAAACCTTACACGTGTCCTGTGACGTGGTTCTACGTCTATACTGTTGTGTGAATGCACGTCGTATATTATATTCATGTTGATTCCCGTTGATATGTTTTTGCAACAAGTGAAGCTTGTCGGTGAAGTATTGTTAATAAATCAGAGGAAAGCCGAGATAACGTGGCGCGTGGCTGTGCAACATCTGGAGATAGCTTCACACGTTTGATAACACACTGAACACGCTCCTTACACCCACCCATGTTCATACTCTCTACTTCCACAGACCCCTACATAAACCTTACACGTGTCCTGTGACTGTGGTTCTACGTCTATCTATACTGTTGTGTGAATGCACCTCGTATATATATCTCATGTTGATTCGGTTGATATGTTTTGCAACAAGTGAAGTTGTCGGTGAAGTTGTTAATAAATCAGAGGAAAGCCTAATAACGTGGCGCGTGACTGTGCAACATCTGGAGATAGCTTCACACGTTTGAACACACTGAACACGCTCCTTAAACCACCCATGTTCATACTCTCTACTTCCACAGCCCCCTACATAAACCTTACACGTGTCCTGTGCTGTGGTTCTAGTCTATACTGTTGTGTGAATGCACGTCGTATATTATATCTCATGTTGATTCCGGTTGATATGTTTTGCAACAAGTGAAGCTTGTCGGTGAAGTATTGTTAATAATCAGAGGAAAGCCGAGATAAACGTGGCGCGTGACTGTGCAACATCTGGAGGTAGCCTTCACACGTATGATACACACTGAACACGCTCCTTACACCCACCAGTTTTCATACTCTCTACTTCCACAGACCCCTACATAAACCTTACACGTGTCCTGTGACTGTGGTTCTACGTCTATACTGTTGTGTGAATGCACCTCGTATATTATATCTCATGTTGATTCCGGTTGATATGTTTTGCAACAAGTGAAGCTTGGCGGTGAAGTATTGTTAATAAATCAGAGGAAAGCCTAGATAACGTGGCGCGTGACTGTGCAACATCTGGAGATAGCTTCACACGTTTGATAACACACTGAACACGCTCCTTACACCCACCCATGTTCATACTCTCTACTTCCACAGACCCCCTACATAAACCTTACACGTGTCCTGTGACTGTGGTTCTACGTCTATACTGTTGTGTGAATGCACCTCGTATATTATATCTCATGTTGATTCCGGTTGATATGTTTTGCAACAAGAAGCTTGTCGGTGAAGTATTGTTAATAATCAGAGGAAAGCCGAGATAACGTGGCGCGTGACTGTGCAACATCTGGAGGTAACTTCACACGTATGATAACACACTGAACACGCTCCTTACACCCACCCGTGTTCATACTCTCTACTTCCACAGACCCCCTACATTAACCTTACACGTGTCGGTGACTGTGGTTCTACGTCTATACTGTCGCGTGAATGCACCTCGTAGATTATAACTCATGTTGATTCCGGTGATATGTTTTGCACAAGTGAAGCTTGTCGGTGAAGTATTGTTAATAAATCAGAGGAAAGCCGAGATAACGTGGCGCGTGACTGTTGCAACATCTGGAGATAGCTTCACACTTTGATAACACACTGAACACGCTCCTTACACCCACCCATGTTCATACTCTCTACTTCCACAGACCCCCTACATAAACTTACAGTGTCCTGGACTGTGGTTCTACGTCTATACTGTTGTGTGAATGCACCTCGTATAGTATATCTCATGTTGATTCCGGTTGATATGTTTTGCAACAAGTGAAGCTTGTCGGTGAAGTATTGTTAATAAATCAGAGGAAGCCGAGATAAGGTGGCGCATGACTGTGCAACATCTGGAGATAGCTTCACACGTATGATAACACACTGAACACGCTCCTTACACCCACCCATGTTCATACTCTCTACTTCCACAGACCCCCTACATAAACCTTACACGTGTCCTGTGACTGTGGTTCTACGTCTATACTGTTGTGTGAATGCACCTCGTATATATATCTCATGTGATTCCGTTGATATGTTTTGCAACAAGTGAAGCTTGTCGTGAAGTATTGTTAATAAATCAGAGAAAGCCGAGATAAGTGGCGCGTGACTGTGCAACATCTGGAGATAGCTTCACACGTTTGATAACCTGAACACCCTCCTTACACCACCCATGTTCATACTCTCTACTTCCCACAGACCCCCTACATAAACCTTACACGTGTCCTGTGACTGTGGTTCAACGTCTATACTGTTTGTGTGAATGCCCTCGTATATTATATCTCATGTGATTCCGGTTGATATGTTTTGCAACAAGTGAAGCTTGTCGGTGAAGTATTGTTAATAATCAGAGAAAGCCGAGATAACGTGGCGCGTGACTGTGCAACATCTGGAGGTAGCTTCACACGTTGATAACACACTGAACACGCTCCTTACACCACCCATGTTCATACTCTCTACTTCCACAGAACCCCCACAAACCTTACACGTGTCCTGTGACGTGGTTCTACGTCTTACTGTTTTTGTGAATGCACCTCGTATATTATATCTCATGTTTATTCGGTTTTATATTTTTTGAACAAGGGTGAAGCTTGGGGG
>JAMZAV010014043.1:0-13297 GCA_024449915.1 Sweltsa coloradensis
CGTCGTGTCGCCATAACGTGCCCACTCAGTCATACAATTACACAACATACATAGAAACAAATTGATTTGATTTAATGCTTTTCAAAACAAATAATCAATTGATATTTTTCTATGCTTTGTATAAAGAAAGAGTGATTTCGAAAATGAGTTTAAACATAAAATGATTGAATTATTATTTTATTTTTATCAGTAGGATGAAGCTATAAAAGTACTCACTTGTACCCCACACTCTTCAGCGCGTAAGAGTTGAGTGGTCTCAATAGGATGTGGGCCTTGTTGAGAATATAAATCGTAGAGTCTTTGGCACTGAGCAAGGGGGATGCAGGTCCCACTTAAAGATTCACTCGTCAGACACACATCGTTAACGGCAGCGTCAACAGCTGAAACATTCAAAGCCAATATTGATTTAATAGCTAGCACATTACAAAGAGGTTATCTGCGGCGAATTGGGTCTTCTTATCCCTAGGCTGTTCCCTTCACAAGTGTCCAAACACAAAATTCCTAGTTACCTGAAGACGGACATACATTGCCCCATGAACAGGTTTCTCTCGAGAAATTAACGAAAGTTGAATTTATCTTTAGATCCGGTTACACCAAGTTTAGATGCAGAATGCAAGGATTTAAGATATGTCATGATAATATCCATGAAAACAAATCCACCGTGGTGTGGCTATCATAATATGATCTTACTTTCGATTTATTATTTTAGAGTTGACTTTTATTATGCCATAAAAGTAAAAATTGAGGACAACTTCTCAAGCTGTCGAGATGTGAAAATATGTTTTGATAACTGCCACGTGAAATACAAATGTTTGGACGAGCAAGATTGTATTGTGACATTCCTTAGAAATTTCTTTCAACAGGAGGGGCTAAATAACTAACAGCAGAGATTTAATCTCTCATGAATGCCCACTGCAGTTAAATGTTCAGCACCAGGTGCCAGATTCATGTATTTTTTCAACCCTCGGACAAGTGAAGTCAGGGCTAAGGGATCCCTAAACTCCGTGCTAACCTAGCCTAATCCTATTAATTTGTTATTGTTTTGGTTGCGATTAAAAATATATAATAAACCTACATAAATAATAAAATAGGTGCATAATTTGCTGTTCACGGCAGCAGTCGGTACTAATCTCTGAGTATACAAGAAAAGATTGAGGTAGTTTAAATTCAACGCTGTGCACAAATTTATAAAAAACAATAATGTACATATTATAATCAATAATAAGAATAATAATAAAAATAATAATGATAATAATAATAATAATAATAATAATAATAATAATAATAATAATAATAATAATAATAATAATAATAATAATAATAAAAAAAAATAATAATAATAATAATAATAATAATAATAATAATAATAATAATAATAATAATAATAATAATAATAATAACTAGGAAAACGCTCTGTGTAACGCGTTGTTGAGCGAGCACAGGTACGTGCAACACGACCCGAGTACGACATTCCCATAATGTTGATAAAAAAATGTAATGTAATATTGAGATTTATACTATTTCACGTCATAATACATCTAGGCTAAAAGTAAAACAAATTTTGTCGACAACAAAAGCAAATGATTGTAAAACAAATTAGGCGTAGGCCTACTGGATCTATATAAACTCAGACACTTTGTGAAATGAACATTTTATCAGATAACAGTCTTTAAAAGACGAAAACTTTCAATGTTGTTGTTGATTGCTGAATTGAATGACGCCACGGGACAACAATGTAATCGAATTAGGCCTTTTATAGGAAAATGCCTTCTAAAATGTATCTTTGTTTCTTCACTGCCTCCATGACAAATTTCATAACGATCGGAAAAACAACATCATTTTTCGAATTAGCCTATGATTACCAATAAGTCTTTAAGGTCTTAACCGATTTAGCTGAAAATTTGTAAAATAAGAGAGAATGTTGTACTTATTGACCCTGCCAAATTTCATAACGATCGGGACATTATTTTTTATTTTTTGTATTTTTTTTTTCAATTTTTTATAACCAACGATTGGGTTTTGTTCAAAAACTATACAGCAACCCGCATAGGTGGTATGTACATGTGTGCCAAATTTCAGGTCGATCAGAGAAACGGTGCGACCTGTACCGAAGCAGTAACAGAAAAAAACAAAAAAAAAAACAAAAACAGACATTCGAGCCATAAGAGTCAAGTGGAGACGCTCGCTACGCTCGCTCAATAATAATAACTAGGAAAACGCTCAGTTGGACGCGTTGTTGAGCGAGCACCGGTACGTGCAACACGACCCGAGTACGACATTCCCATAATGTTACATACCAATAAGTCTTTTAGGTCTTGACCGATTTAGCTGAAAATTTGTAAAATAGGAGAGAATGGATAAAATCCACCGCCATCTAGAGGACCTTGACATCATTTCTTTGGGAAAACTATTTTTTGGTGGCAGTACATAGTAACCAGAATTCTTATGCGACTTTTCGTTGCCATGGTAACGTTACTTTTGTTAAAATGTAATTGCTATCTACACTACTTATCGGATCAAAATAAAATTAACATATTCGTGATCGGACGGACATTCTAAATGATTTGGCCACCTCAGATTTTGTCGCAGTTTAGTTTGAAAAAAACTTTCGATTAACTTTAATGTAACTTTTTAACTTTTTGAACGATTTTGTCACGAAAACTATACAGCAACCCGCCTAGGTGGTATGTACATGTGTGCAAAATTTCAGGTCGATCAGAGAAACGGTGCGACCTTTATCGAAGCAGTAACAAAAAAAAAAAAACACAAAAAAAACAGACATTCGAGCCATAAGAGTCAAGTGGAGACGCTCGCTTCGCTCGCTCAATAATATTAGACGGTTTTCGGGACATTGTACCGCGTTAATAAGAGTGTTATATCACATACCTGTGTTATAATAACAATAACACACTAATATTAGACGGTTTTCGGGACATTGTACCACGTTAATAAGAGTGTAATAACACATACCTGTGTTGTACCGCGTTAATAAGAGTGTAATTATACATACATGTGTCCCGAAAAACCGTCTAATTGAGCGAGCGTAGCGAGCGTCTCCACTTGACTTTTATGGCTTGAATGTCTGGGTTTTTTCTGTTACTGCTTCGATACAGGTCGCACCGTTTCTCTGATCGACCTGAAATTTTTCATACATGTACATACATCCTAGGCGGGTTGCTTAATAGTTTTTGAACAAAATCCGATCGTTGGTTATAAAAAAATAAATAAAAAAAAAAAATATATATATAAATAAATAAAAATGTTCAGATCGTTATGAAATTTTGCAGGGTCAATAAGTACAACATTCTCTCCTATTTTACAAATTTTCAGCTAAATCGGTCTAGACCTTAAAGACTTATTGGTATGTAACATTTTAGGAATGTCGTACTCGGGTCGTTGTTTCACGTACCGGTGCTCGCTCAACAACGCGACGGGACTTTAGCGTTTTCCTAGTATTAATATAAACGGTCCGCGAAAGTCTTCAATCCTTCAATAATAATAATAATAATAATAATAATAATAATAATAATAATAATAATAATAATAATAATAATAATAATAATAATAATAATAATAATAATAATAATAATAATAATAATAATAATAATAGACTACATGGAAGAAAAAAATTGACAAGTATAGTGAACTTGCAATTGAGATCAAGAAGATGTGGAAACAGAAAAAGGTAAATACAATCCCATACGTGATATCGGCTAATGGCATCATACCGAAGAAGCTACATGAAAGCATTAAACAACTAGATCTTCCACCCAATGTTTACATCGAGACTCAAAAGGCAGTAATACTCAACACGTGTAGAATAGTTCGTAAATTTCTAAACTAAGAATGATACTTTGAGATTCCGAGACAGCTTCCATCCTGACATGGTTTTCGTGGTTTCCCATAGTCCGAAGAGCAAATGCTAGGATGGCGACGAGAAATCGGCCACGACCGTACACAGCAGAAAGAAAACATCATCTACAATTTTATTTAATGACTTATTTTAGTTAGAGTTAAGACAAAGTAATAATGTAGGTATGTAATATAGATACACATGGAAGTACTTGACGTAAGTCCGTACAACATGTTAGCTCCGGTTTTGACCGAGTTTGTATGAAATACATCCAATAAAATAATAATAATAATAATAATAATAATTCGAGTGATGTACTTGCTGTAATAAATGACAATCGACAATCGATGATATCGTTTATTCAAGTATATTCATACTTGACAGAAAAGCTCCATTAATTTTTAATATGTAATACTGTTATATAATAGTAACTAGGGAAACGCCAAAGTCGTTGTTAAACGAGTCAGTGAGCCATGTGTTGAGTATCCCGTAACATTACTTTTCTTCCCTTTACCTTAGGCCTCCCTAGCCTATCATTGGCTAGAGAGGCGTATTATGGCCTTACAGTTGACGCGCCCGTATACCAACTAAACTTAAAAAATAATATTTTTATGAATTGAATTATCAATCTTAAATGTAAATGTTCCCGGGTACTCAACACATGACTCGCTCACTCGTCTAACAACGACTTTGGCGTTTCCCGAGTCAAGTTGGCTAAAGCGCCCTTATAGACGAAATATGGGAGGCGTGGGTTCAATCCCCTGGTCGGGAAAGATTTTGTAATTTCTGGATTTTAAAAATTAGTAAACGTGTTTTGAAATGCATATAACGCAGTGTAGTCCACTGTCCATCATCTGTGACAAAACCAAGGAAAATAAAGCCAGTACAAAATACGTGAAAATATTGCAAGGTTTACTCAATCTCCGAGCTGAATTTGGAGGTAAACTCGTAGCGGATGTCTGTTTAAATTTTATCGCAATCTGTTCAGCGATTCGGCTGATTTTCAACGTACACACACGCACGCAGAATAACAGAATAAGAGCCGTTTAAGTCGAATGGAGATCACTCCGTTCGCTGCGCTCACTCGTTTAATTAGCGATATTTGAAATTTAAATCATTTGGTACATCAACAGCTATTTAATAAGTTATTAATGATGTAGTATCAATTAAATTATTAGGAGATAAATAAGTATAAAACTTAACGTATACTATCAACGTGTTTTGTAGCAATTAGTACTTGGGACTGTGGCCTCCACTTGTCGCAAAAAGGGGCTCCATATCACTGTATTCGAATCAATACTGCAATCATCAACTTAATTCCCATAACAGACAAATGCAACTAGATGTATCACATGGATTGATTTGTGTTTTCATGTACTTATGTATAGTGTCATGCGTGAGAATGGATCAAGTGCGTTGTATGCGCTAAAATGGCTTGCTTTTGTATGGTATAATTCTGTTTTGCCCAATTATATGTACGAATTAAAGAGATATCGCTATAATCTTAATTGAGCGAGCGTAGCGAGCGTCTCCACTTGACTCTTATGGCTTGAATGTCTTTTTTTTTTCTTCTGTTACTGCTTCGATACAGGGCGCACCGTTTCTCTGATCGACCAGACATTTTGCATACATGTACAATGTACATACTACCTAGGAGATAAGTAAGTATAAAACTTAACGTATACTATCAACGTCACCTCACCCTCATTCCCATCCATGAAGTCCAACCTTACTGCACGAGAAGTTGTTTGAATGTGTGGCAGGGTTATGGCGCTCTCTCGATCAGCACTTTATAATTCTCTCTGTCTACCGTTCCCCTCTTGGTGATTTAAATACATTTCTCTGCCAAGCTTGATGAAGTGCTCATCCTTCTCAACAAGAAATTTCCTAAAGAGACTTAGTTCTTATGCAGTGACCACAATGTGGACCTGCTTATCGAATTCGCCATCCCGATCTAAACTGCTCGATCTGGTCCACGTCCTTCAATATTCTTTGAAACCATTGATACACCAATCCGTGTCACTGTCCACTAGCAGCTCTCTTATTGACAACATTTTCACTTCTCTCGACCAGCATTGTTTTCCGTCAACTCTACTGACCCTGGCCTGTCTGACCACCACCTCCACATTCTCAACCTTTACCTCTCCAAAATCCACCCCCAAAAATGAAGGTAATGAAACTCTCATTCAGTCCCAACAATACAGACAACTTTCTAACACTGCTAAGTACAGAAATTGGCAGTCACTGTCGACTCCTGGAGATGCAGATGTACTCTTCTCTAGTTTTCTACACTTTCCAGTATCACTTCAATAAATCATTTCCGCTAAAAAGCTGTCCTCGCTTTAAACCAAAGTCAATTCCTGGATCACACAGGAACTGCGATCCGAAGCCCAGACCTTGCGATCCCTTCATTTTGACTGAAGTCGTCCAACAACTCGACTAGTAAACAACAATATCGTGATTTAAAAAAGTCTCATGCTAGAAACATTCGCCAAGATAACTCTACTAACTAGGAAACGCTCAGTTGGACGCGTTGATAAGCGAGCACGTGCTATAGCTAGACCCACATTGCACATTTTTTAAATTTTAAAATTTGCTACGTTTGCTGTCCACAGGCCATGTTACCAATATTATTTATTATTGCCAAGGTATTTGGGTAAACCCTGTGTAAAACTTTACTTTGTGGATAAAATCCACCGCCATCTAGAGGACCTTGACTCCTTGGGAAAACTATTTAACTCTTTGGTGACAAATAATAGACTGCTTCCTCGAAAGTATTTTGATTACTTCGAGGTGGCAGTGCATTAGAAACTTCGCGCGTCTTTTCGTTGCCATGGCAACGTTACTTTTGTTATAATGTAATTTCCATCTACACCACTTATCGGATCAAAATAAAATTAACATATTCGTGACCGGACGGACATTCTAAATGATTTGGCTATCTCAGATTTTGTCGCCGTTTAGTTTGAAAAAAAAAACATTCCATTAACTTTAATGTAACTTTATAACTTTTGAACGATTTTGCCACAAAACTAATGGCATTCAATCGAGAACGAAGCTTGCGGATGGTCAAAATTTCAACTCTATCCGAGCCTCCGTTCGAACGTTATGGCGAGACATACAAACAAAAAAAAACAAAACAAAACAAAAAAACAAAAAAAAAAAAAAAAACAAAACCAGTGACTAATTTTTCCAGCAGAGTCAAATGGAAACGCTCGCTTCGCTCGCTTAATAACGACTCCTTAATATCAGAATCTAAGAACACCTCTAAAGCTATTTGGTCCATGATTAAATCACAGACCAATGCCCCGCAACCTAAATGCAACCTCTCTCTTATCGCTAACGGTAAAGTTATATCTGACGCATCATCTCAATGTGAACTCTTTAATGACTTCTTCATCAACTCTTGCAACCCGGCTGGTAAGCCCAATGCATCAATTAACCCTCCCCCTCCTCCAAAACTCCCACGACCTCTGATTGGCCCAACTATCTTTCTCCACCCAACCACTCCAATCGAAGTAGCTACTGTAACTAGGAAACTTAGTTCCAAACACTCATATGGACTTGACGAGGTGCCAGGCTCCCTTCTTTTCAAATGTATGGACTTTATTTCCGGCCCATTAGCCTACATCATTAATCAATCCTTTTCTGATGGCATTTTCCCCTCCAAACTGAAGGCAGCAAAATTATCCCCATTTACAAACACGAAGTAAAAAATCTGAGATGACTAACTATCGACCCATCTCCCTGCTCTCATCTTTTTCCAAAATATATGAATACATCATGCATGATCGTCTATCATCATTTCTAAATCATCACAACATTCTCTCTCCTACTCAGCATGGTTTTTTGAAAAACAAATCCACCACAAGCGCAATCTTCAGTTTTCTTTCCCCTCTCTACTCTGCTTTGGACAAAGGTGACCACGCGGTAGGAGTGTTCTACGACATGACAAAGGCTTTTGATACAATAGATCACAAAATTCTCCTAGGAAAGCTATATACCTATGGCATCCGAGGGATCGCTTTAGATTGGATTTCCTCTTTTCTCTCCGGCCGCTCTCAAGTAGTCGAAATCGAGACAGCCAATGGTCTATCCGTCACCAAAACCCGCTCTAAATCTCTGTCCCATAGTCTGTGAGTTCCCCAGGGTTCCATACTCGATCCCTAGCCTATATCATATATGTTAATGACCAGGCCACCTTTCTGGATGAGGGTATTCTCACACAATATGCGGATGACTCCAGCCATCTGCTGACCCTACCTAAACACCATCCCTCTCAGGCACTTGCCCCCCTAATCAACAGCCAAGTGGCTAAAATGTCATCATACAGCCGAGACAATCAACTCTACATCTCGCGCTCTAAAACGGTATACCTATACTTTCACACCCCCAATAAGATCCCACTGGCTAGTCCCCTAGTTCATCTAGAGTTTGATATAATCCCCCGCGCTTCCAGTGTAAAAGTCCTTGGCCTTGCATTGACCGAAAAACTCGACTGGTCTATCCATGTTAACCATGTTGCCAACAAAATTTTATCTGGATGCTACTCTATCCGTAAGCTCAAACAAATTGTTCACCCCCATATCTTATTGCAAGTCTACTTTGCCCACATCCACTCTCACTTATCATATGGCCTGCTATTTTGGGGAGCCTCCCCCCAAGCCAATAGAATATTCATCCTCCAAAAGAGAGCGATACGCATTTTGCGGGTGTCTCCAGAAAACACTCCTGTAGGGAGCTCAGCTCTTTAAGGAATTAGGAATTCTAACTCTAGCATGCACACACTCATCCAGTCTGCTGCACTCTTTGTTCGCACAAATAGTAACCTCTTCCCTCTCAATGCGTCTGTGCACTGCCACAACAACACAAGAGTCATCCTTCACCTTTTTGCACTAGGCCCAGAGTACCTTGCCTCCACCCTTTACAACAAGCTCCCAGAAAACATAAAAACCTCCCCCACCCTGCCCTCCTTCAAACACAAGTTAAAAATATATCTCACAGCAAACAGCTTCTACTCGGTTAGTGACTACCTCTCCATGTAAATAATAAACAATTATAAATAATGAACAATTAATTAAATAATAAATAATAAACAATTATTATTCTAGCTAAATTCAGAAATAATGATATATCACCTATTTTAAAGTCCTATTTCAAAGTCGACTAACATTGTAACATATGGTTACTATTTTTTAGTTATAGGCCTATGCCTCCATATCATTATGTCTCATACTTTCATCTGTACCATTATCTTGCACCAATTGTAAATCACCTCATTGAACAATTCTCTTCTCCAGTTATACTTCCATAAAATAATATATTACATCAATGTCATTATCATTAATAGCAACTCGCTTATTTTCAAATTCCACTTTTATATTATCCTCCCACATGTTGGCTTATCCACAAATAATTGTAACTAGATACATTATATAAATTATTATTCTTACCATCATTGAGTATAGATTTCAGTCCACAATGTTACAATTACAATGTATTAATTTGATTTATTTTCTTAATTTTCTTTATTTACTTAATGTACACGATTACTCTGTAGTACAAGGATTAAATATACTTAGCTGTAAGTTACCTTAGGCTATTCACCTTCTCCTCCGGGAGTCAAACATGTACAATGTGCCTGTCAAGATGAATAAAGTTATCTATCTATCTATCTATCTATCTATCTATCTATCTATCTATCTATCTATCTATCTATCTATCTATCTATCTATCTATCTATCTATCTATCTATCTTTCTATCTATTTATCTATCTATCTATCTATCTATCTATCTATCTATCTATCTATCTATCTATCTATCTATCTATCTATCTATCTATCTATCTATCTATGCTATCTATTATATTTTCTATCATAAATCCTATCGTTTTATAAAAAAAAATAAAAATTACCGATCGTTATAATTTTCTTCATAAGTCAATTCTCTCCTATTTTCCATATTTTCACTATCGTCAAGTACTTAGATTTATTGTAATCATATTCAAAAATCTATTGTTAAAAAAAAAAAAAAAATCTTTGGGATTGATCGTAATAAACATCAATTTGGAATAGTATAAAGGTACAACTTCATTCCATGATTTAGCCTACACTATGGTGGCCTTATGGAATGTCGTATCGGTCATGTCTATCGAAATGTGTTAAATTACACAGATCACGTATAAACTGACGTTTTCCGCTAGTAATAATTACTTTTAACAGTTTTATCATATTGTTCAAATCATTCAGACTTTTATTCAATTAGTCTTTGGGAAAAACATCGCCTTGCATTGACTGATACATACTCTTAAATGACAAATATAAATGAAGTAGTCTAACTAGAATTTAAAAAGTACAAATTGACTCATGCTACGTAAATTAACATGCCATGTCACATATATAAGTACAACATCTATCAGTTTTATTCTACTATTGTGGTCTATGAGGCATTAACTCGACGTTGCCATAGAGACCTGAAGATACTTATAGTTAAAGAACAAAAATACGTTTGATTGAGATTAGTATACGCACCAATTTAAAAATTTGTACAGAATACTTACATTTCTAACGAAATTTAAATAATTGTTATCACCATGGGTTTTTACCAAGTAACTCTACTACAGCTGCAATTGCAGAGCTTTTGGAGTCGGAACTGAAACTAGTATGGGCAATGAAGCATAAGTAAAAGTTGGTCTCTTTAAGGCTATTCCACCGCGTTTTTCTATTTTCCAAAATATGCTACTAATTTTAAAATATAGTGAATGGCTTTGAAACATGGCTATTTTAGAAACCAAAAATATTTTTTCCAAATCTTTCGGATCCGGTACACGGCCAATATAGCCACCTCAAAATAACTTCAAACTACAATTCGCCACCGCACACCATTCAACGTAGGGTGTTGTGCTTTTGTGACATTAATTTTCAACTGTTTTTCTTTGGACTGACTGAGAGAAAACAGATTTATTTTAACAATTGTATTTTCCGCAAATTTTTTCGTTTGGCGGTACAAATCGGTAAAAAATACCGCCAAACGAAAAAATTCGCTGGAAAGACAATTGTTAAAATAAATCTGTTTTCTCTCAGTCAGTCCATAGAAAAACAGTTGAAAATTAATGTTACAAAAGCACAACACCGTACGTTGAATGGAGTGCCCTGGCGAATTGAAGTTTGAAATTATTTTGAGGTGGCTATATTGGCCGTGTACCGGATCAGAAAAATTTGGAAAAAATATTTTTGATTTTCTAAAATAGCCATGTTTCAATGCCATTCACTGTATTTTGACTTAGGAGCATAATTTGGAAATAAAAAAAACGAAGGCCTTCGATTGTGTGGACCACGCCACTTTCCTTCAAAAATTTAGCATCTTGGCATAAGTGGTGTATAGCTATAGATTAGATAAAATAATATCTTATTGGAAGACGTCTTACGGTAGATTGATGATGGATGGATGGAGAACCAACTTATTGTAATGCAATATCTATTAATGTTGGAGAGCCGGCCGCAAAACTCTGGATTGATTTTTTTCTCCCAATTTTAATAACGATCTGCCCCACTATTTCTAGCTTTAAAATAATGCGCTTAAATAGCACACAGAAAAAGTCTTATTGCCAAACGTGTAAGCCATAAGACACAAGTAAAATTGAATTGTCAAAGGGAGCTGCAATTGAATCTGTTTCAATGTAGATTTTTACAAAAGTAAAATTTTGACCAAATTTTATGAACGTCCAGTGTTTCTTTTAATAAATTAATTGTGTGTCATTAATCCTCGTCGGGGTATGCAAGCACTTATCCGATCCTTATAAAGATAATTTTAATTTTAATTATTTATTTGGGAAGCCTGGCCAGGGTGCAATTCATACCCCTCTTCAGGTGAGAAAAGGACAATTGTAAAGGGATGTCCGAAGGCTGTTTTAACTCTTTCAAACCCCAGGCACATTACTATGTGCATCAACTTTTGAAATTTTTATCCGTGTACATAATAGTTCTTTTCTATTTGTCCCCACAAAATCATTTGCTGAATGAAGTCATTTATTAACGCTAAGGAGACATTGGTAGATGTGTTATTATTGTCAGTATAAAGCTTATACACTTGTCTCATCGCGGCCACAAATCTGACTACAGATATTTATTTATTTATTTATTTATTGGTTCACTCAAATACAGCATTGCTGCCTATTTTACATTGAGGTACTAGGATAATAAATTTAAAATCATATTATAAAAACATAAAACGTTATAAAAACAGTATAACATAATCATTTCAGTAACATAGAGTTGGTTAACACTTACAGTAACTTGAATAAATATAAATCAATAGATAATAACATAATGATGATGTACAATGAATTACCTATGATGATGAATTGATGATTTACAACTACTGATATGTATAAAAAGAACAAAACAGTTTATATAAAACAATAAATAATCAATTTGTTTTAAAACTTAAGCTTAACTATCCAATTAATGATTTGTGAGATGCCAAATTGATGATATTCATTAGCAAAAAGGTCAATTGATGGAGATTTTGGGAAGGAGTTTATAGTTGTAGGAAGACGAATAAATAGTGATCTTTTCGTTGTTGATAGACGGGGAGTTGGGACATGAAACAGGTGACACAGTCGAGTAGAACGAGAAGGAACTCTGAGCGGGAACAATGACACTAGAATGTCGGACCTAATGTGTCCATTTACAACGCGATGCAAGAACGCCATGTCTGACCTTTGTCGACGCGAGTCTAATGAAGACATCCTGAGTTAGTTTCATTAATTCTTGCTTTGTTTGGTTCCTGCATTCAGGAACACGACTTCGCACAATAGCAAGAAAAAATGAAACCACTCGATCAAGTTGTTTCAAATTTGTTTGAGCAGCCATTGACCATATCGGAGAACAGTACTCAACTATGTATATTGGTAAAACACAGGTACTAGTAAAGTATGCCCTTAAAGCAATGGGGTCATTAATTTCAGTATATCTGTATAAAATCCCCAGCATAGACATAGCTTTAGAAGTTGTTTTCTGAATGTGTTCCTTAATCATAAGTTTTGAGTCTGGTAACACTCCTAGATCTGTCTGGCAGGTAACCTTCTCTACTGGGCATTTCATAATAAAATATTGATAATCAATTGGGCTTGTCCTATGCGCAATAGACAAAATTGCACATTTGTCTAGATTCGGCTTTAGGCCACACAATACATAGAAAACATATTGAGTGAATTTTGAAATATGATTGAATCCAAAAAATTGTTAATAATCATCATTAATTTCAAATCGTCAGCAAAAAGTAGCATTTGCACAATTGGTTATGCATATAATCCATAATATCATCGAGGAACAAGGTATAGAACAACGGCGCCGCCAAAAGAAGCTGATGACGATGATCCATTTATACACACGTTGCTTACGATTGAAAGGAAGGCAGTAGTATTGCCAAGAATTTGTAAA